>VMDO01002346.1:0-100060 GCA_007922755.1 Pedetes capensis
CTCTCTTTCTCTCTCTCTCTCTCTCTCTCTCTCTCTCTCCCCCCCCTTCTCTCTCTTCTTTTTCTCCTTTCTTTCTTGAGACAAGGTCTTTTCCTATGTTGCCTAGGCTGCTCTTGAACTCCTGGACTTAACGAATCTTCCCATCTTAGCATCCTGAGTAGCTATAGTCTGCTGTGTCAGGCTTACCTTTCCATTTTTGTATCAATCACTTCTGCTGAAATTCTTCCCAAAATGTTCTATTCTATTTTTTTTTTAAAACAAGTTACTTAGCCTTCCCAAGAGAATTTTTCTTTATTCTAGTGGAGTACTATAGGATGATCACCTGGGAAGGATATTCTTAATATACTATACTGGAGTTTTAGGTCAGAAAGTATCAAATATGTTTGTTGATGTTATAGACCAAAAGGTAACTGCTATATAGGGCTATGAACTCCGAGTCAGTTAAATGTCTAGGAATGTGGTTTCAAAGTAGATGCTCTGTAGCTTTTCTTTCTGTAAGTAATTGGAGAGCAGAGCCTGTTGTCTATTAAGGCCACTCCTAGTTCATGAAAATAAAACCATGTCAACTGCATATAAAAGAATGTTTATCTTTATATTCTCTGTGGAGGGAATTGGAGGGGCCAAGCTGGGAATGTGTCTTACTCATCCAAATGTGGTAGCATATCATTGATGTTTCAATGGGGAAAAAAGTGCATTCAAATTCATCCATGTTTCACCTCATTGGAAATTGTGATTTAGACTAGATTCTGCATTCATTCATAACCATACCTGGTGCTGGGCACATGGTAAGTGACTAATAACTACTAAATGAATCCTTGTGGGCTGATGCTTTAGAAGACTGCCTTACTGCATCTCATGCTCAAGTAGGATTAAACTGGCAGTTCTCTATCTGCATTGGACAGAGCATTTCAATAGCCAGGCCAGGTCCCAGGTTTTGCTAGTGTACACAGGTACACTTGTCACCCTATTTGTACCTGTTTGTGACTATTCCTTTAATTTCATAATGAATAGCTTTCTTTTCTTACAACTGTTAGGTGAAAGAGGAAGAAGAGAAAGGAAGATGTTGGAAAAAATGGCAGAAACAACTACTTTGACTCTGGTCTGGTAGACAGGCTTTAAGCTCATGGCTACAGGAATGAGAGCCAGAGCCCAAGATAACTGTTCTGAGACTGTGATATGCTGGATGTGGACATGCTGCTTTGGGCCCAGGTGGCAGTGCCACTGGGGAGGCTCCCCTGCCCCTTGCTTCTGCATGGATCTGTAGCCAAGCTCTGGGCACACTGCAGGCAGCAGCCAGGGCAGGAAACAGTGCTCTAGGGATGCCCGCCCAGGGCAGCAGGGCACGTTGGGCAGCTGTGTGGGAGCCAGGGCAAGAGAGAAAGGATGCCTCATGCCCACTGGAGTGAGTTGGGAAACTGTAAGCTCATGGAAGCTCCTCTTTGGACTCTGAGAATAAAAAGTGGGGCACTTTGAAATTCTCTATTTGAGCATCTGTTGGGTTCAAAATCATGGCTTTTTGTATGTATGTGTGTAATCACCAGCTGCAAAGACACGGGGGATACTTGTTTATGCTCCAAATTCCTGCTTTTTTATCTACAAGCAACCAAAGCCATGCCTATTTGATAGTAAACAGATGAGGAAAGGGAAACAGATTCCACACCAAAAAATCAGTGAAATTCTATAAAGATTCATCTATAACTTGGTATGAAAAATGGTTTTCATGTCAAAAAAACCTCAGGTTTGAATAACAACAACAACAATAATATTGAAAATCATGCTGCATACCCTTCCTTAGTGCTTTCTATGTATAAGGCCTGATACTAAACACTTTACATGTTGCTATGGTTTGAATATGAAATGTCCACCACAAGCTCATGTGTTAAGCATTTGGTCCCCAGCTGGTGGCACTATTTGGGGAGGTTATGGAAATTTTAGCAGGTAGGACATAGCTGGAGGAAGTAAGTCACTGAAGGCAGGCCCTTGGAGGTGTCTGGCCCCTTCCCTCCCCCCACTTCCTGTCTGCCATTAGGTGAAGAGGCTCCTCCACCTCTCAGTCTTGGTGCCATTATATTCTGCCCAAGGATATAGGGCCACCAACCATTGACTAAACCCTTTGCAACTGTGAGTCAAAATAAATCTGTCCTCTCTCAAGTTGTTCAATGTCAAGCATTCTATCACAGCAACGAGAAAAGTAACTAATACATGTTTTAATTAATTTAGTCCTTCCAAAGTCTTATGAAGTAAGGAGTATTATTATGTCCAGCTCTACAGATGAGCAAACTGAGGTACAGAAAAGTTAGGTAAGTTGGCCCAAATCACATAGTTGGTATGTGGCAGAGTTGGGGCTCAAGATCAAGAAGTTTGGCTTCACAATCTGGGTGCTTAACAACCAGGGGCTATATATCAACTTTGTTAAGGTATAAATTGTTATTGTTGCTAGGTTCCTTTGAGTTGAATCTGACTTATAGTGACCCTCTTAGGGTTCTCAATGGCTGATTGTTTCAGGTTTGTTTTAGGAGTGGATTACCAAGTCCTCCTCCTGTTTTTGCAGTCCTGGGGATCAAACCTAGGGCCTCTGAGAATGCAGAGCAGCACTCTACCAACTAAGCTAAATCCCAGCCCTAAGGTATAATTTATATGCCATAAAACTCACCCTTTAAAAGTGTACAGTTCAACAGTTTTTAGTAGATTCACAGAGCTGTACAACTATCATCACTATCTAATTTTAGAATATTTTTATTGTCCCCAAAGAAACACCTTACCTATTAGCACTATTGCCCCAGCACTCCTCTGCCTAACCTTTGATAACTGCTAATCTATTTTTAGCTGGGGTTTAGCTCAGTCGGTAGAGGGCTGCTCTGCAGTCTCTGAGGTCCTGAGTTCCAGCCCCAACACTACAAAAACAGGACATGGCAATCCACTCTCGAAGCAATCTTGAAACAATCAGCCATTGAAAACATGAGGGTCGCTATGAGTTGGACACAACTCATGGCACTTGACAACAACAACCTATTGTCAAACTCTATAGTTTTTCTGTTCTCAGCATCTCATATAAATGGAATCATACAATATGTCTTCGTGTCTGGCTTCTTTCAGTTAGCATGATATTTTCAAGATTCACCCATGCTGTGGTACGTATTTGTACATTAATTTACTTCATGGCAAAATAATAACTACTCTGTGGATATACCCTATTTTGCTTATCCATTCATCAATGGACATTTGGGTTGTATCCACCCTGTGGCTTTTATGAATAATTCTACTATGAACCAGCATGCTATATTGACTAATAAAATTTTATTAAAAATAATAAAGCCAGTATATATTTCATGTATGATGACTAATAAGCTAGTAGGCCTATTTTCTTGGAGATTCAATGATTGCCCTTCTGAAACCAGGCAGACACTCTTCTGCCCATCTGTATTTGTGGAGGTTATAAAATTTATGGCAATCATACCAGATGATGTACATAAAAGTGCTTTCTAAAACTTTATCAGTTCAAATACTTACAAACAATAGGAACTTGCCCAGTTAACTTGAGAGTTCTAATCAGATACTTAAAGATAGCTGAATAATTGAGGTTTTATCATTAAAAACACTACTTCTTTTAAAAGACTCTGTTATTTCGGAGGCAGGAAAAATGTTCATTTATATATCCATAGCCAAACACAGCGGCCCTTCCACAAATGTCTTTGTGGATCCCAGACATTCCAGTTTCTCTGCTCCTGCTTCTTCTTTTCCATGTCATTCACTATTGACATATCCTTGCTTATGCCTCAAGTAAAGAAAGGAAATTTTTTACTCAGTAATCCAGGTAGAAGGACATTTGGATGCAAGTAACAGAAAATCCACCAGGGGCTTAAGCAAAATCAGATTTTTTTTTTCTCACATAAAAAGAAGTCTGAAGGCTGCTTTTGTGGCTTAGCCATGTCAGGGCCAGTGTCTCTGTGTTTATCTTGAACTCCTCCTCATGTTCTCTAAAGGGTTGCCCCAAAAGGAGGCAGCTTGTTTGTGTCCATGACAGAAAGGGAGATTTTGGTGGGGGTGATGTCAGGAACGCTGAAGACTTCCCAGAAGCCCCCAGTAGACTTAGACTTCCATCTCACTGGTTGAAGGGATAACAAGGGAGGCTGAGGAAAATCACATTTAGCTTTTCTAGCTGCTATAGCGGAGGGAGGTGAAGGGAAAGACATTGAAAATAGGTATTAAGTTATCAAAAAATGTGTTTAACACACTCTCATTACCAAGAGAAGTTAGGCAATCTAGGCAGATAGGAAGAAGAGGTAACAGCTCTGATGGGAGAAGCTGGCACGCCCCCATCAACTGTCCAGTTGGCGTGCATTTGGAGTTCTCTCCTTGGCTTTTCTGCTCCCAGACTTGTGACTTCACTGGAACCACTCATCTCCCCACAGACACTGGTTTGGCTGTATAATGCTTGAACTCATGTCTGGATGTTTTATTGATGTGACCATAGTGCATTGTGACATGATGTGGTCTCCAGACACTGTGACCAGAACCAATCTGGCTGGCTGAGCCACGTCTGCATCCCAGCAAGTTTGTCCAGGGATCCAGGGCTGGCTTGCAGTGTCAGAGGGTTTCTGGAAAGGGCTTTCTGAGTCTTTTCCTCCTCTTTAGGATTAAGATGCTGGGGGTCAGGGCCCAGGACTCATAATTCCATTACACCTCCCTTTCTCTGCTATTCACCCCACACACAGCCAGTACTGGAGCAGTTCCTAGGCACGTAGATGGATCTTAATAAATACTTGATGGATAAACTCACATTCCTAGTGACTGATCAAAGATGTGTCACTTATTGTGAAGTGTGCCAAGAAAGTCACTCACTCATTTGTCCAGTAAGCCCTTTAGTGATTTAATCTGTGAACCAATTACTTCAATACACTTTCCAGAAATAGAATTCCTTATCCTTTGAAGTGGGTTAATTGTCAACTGATATTTTATCTGTGTTTATGCATCTGACAGACAATTAGTGAGGGCTTCCAAAGTGTCAGCATGGTGCTAGGCACAGAAGGACACGGAGAAAAAATATAATGCTGCCCACCTGGACTCAGAGGGGAGTGGGCCAGACAAGCACGTCAGCAATGTGACCAGGCCTCTAAGGAGGGCTGTGTCAAAGCTCTGTGGGCTCACTGGGAGGGGACTCAAGGCCTGGAGGAATTGTGGGGTTGTGTAATTTAGACTGTCTGCAAGAGTCTCTGTCCTTAGATATTCCAAGGTGACTACTGACTTTGTTCCACGAAGAGGGTCAGAGCGCCGCTCTATTTGGCTTCCCCACTGGGTGGGTGCACAAGGGAGAGCATGCTACCCCCTGGAGCCCAGCTTCACCTACGCTCCAAGTTGGCTTATTCAAGAAACAGAATAAGGAAGGACATCAAGGAGAGTAAGGATGGGGTTCAGGAAGCTTAAGACCAAGTCCTTTCTCTAAGGGAAGGTGGCTCATCTAACCTTCGCCATTCCCCATGATTACAGCATGCACCTTCGTTTGTTTGAGGGGGTAGGGGAGCGTATAGGGAATTGTTTGGGAAAGGCTGTCTCTGTGAGATGGCTCACTGGGTGAGACCATCTGAGGGCAGAGTGATGCCACACAAATTTCTTCACAGAAATGTCAATTTAGGGTTGAAAAACCACCAATATACTTTTGGAGGCATCGTCTTCATTCAGAGGAGAGTGGCTTTACTGAGCCTTGTGTGGTGGGGGAGGGAATGTATATTCTTGCAATTCCACTTATGCGAATATTGGAACAGTACTTGGAAAAGTGACAAGATTTCATGGGTTCAAAAGGGTTAATGACACCGCATGGTAGAGACTTACCAGCAAAAGGCAGCTTTGTGATCCTAGTTATGTAATCAGATAGACTCAATTTTATAATAGCAAACCATAGCACAAAGCTAGGGGAAGAAGGGTGGAGCATGGAGCCAGTGACTTCGGAGACTGCAGAATGGGACCATCACACCCGTAATTAGTGCCTGACTCAGAAAAGCAAGCCAGGGTGAAGCCAGGATCTCAGGGGGACATTTCCAAACCAGCTCTGTGAGATTTTCTGCAAAATAAAATTTGTACTTCTTGCTATCCTTTAACACAACAGATATGCTAAATCTGGAAGTTGGTACACAAGTATATAAACACTGGTGGTTCTTTATCCAGTCTCACTGGGTATTTCATATGCCACTTCATCAAAGCTGTTCTTGCCCATTCTGGCCATTCTTGGGTACCACTCACTCCTATTTTACAGATGGAGAAGTTGAGGGAGGGAAAACTAAACATCTTCCAGGAGAATTAATCATGCAACAGAACCATGAGGTCCAAGTGTCCTGGCTTCCAGTTCTTGGCTCTGGCAGTGAAATTAGACTCCCTTTTCTTCTAGCAGGAACAATTTATAACACTTTGGCTTCATACTTTCACTTTACAGGTCTGATGAAAAAAAAAAATTGCTGAGAAGGTAATGAAATACCTAGTTCTTAGCCCTCTGGTCAAGGCAACTTCCTTGAAAGTACTTTAAAGTAGATTGATGTAATCCAGATCCAACTGTTTTGTCTCAATTACAGTGGTGGTCCATCTACAACCAAGGGGTGGAAAAACAAAAACAAAAAACAAAAAAGGAAAACCCTAAACCTATGACTATACGAATTTCCCTGTTTCTTTGATTAAATGGACTCTTCTTTAAAATGCTATTGAATTTACTGGCCAATTTAACTAAATGAGTTGAACTAGTAATGAAATTTCCATGGAAGAATTGTGTGCATGTGTAGGTTATCCTTATCTAGTGCATAAGCTGGACTTGGGATCAAGCAAGGCAAAGAGAATTCTTTCTTAAGACATATACTTGTCCTCCGAGGTGACCTGGATGTACCTCAAAGCTCTCAGACAGTGGAAGCCAACAGAGAGTAAAGATGTCATTTGAGAGATTGTTACACAAAGCTGGGAGGCTGCCTAATTTGTATTGAGCTATTCCTTCCCAACATGTATATCATACGCTATTGGTAGGTGCCCGGGATTTGGGTCTGACTTAAAGTGATCCTGTGTACAATAGAACGAAACAGCCCCTGACATTGTGCCTTGCCTCGCACTATGTCAGTGCTTCTCTACTGTTCAGAGGGTTTTCAACAGCTGATTGTTTCAGAATTGTTTTGGGAGCAGGCTACCAGGTCCTTCTCCCATTTTTGCAGTGTTAGGGATTGAACCCAGGGCCTCAGAGAGCACAGAGCATCACTCTACCAACTGAGCTAAACCCCAGCCCTAAATCATAGGCAAGAAACTGAAAATTGCCTAAGAGGCAACAGGAATCACTTTTGGTCAATTAAACCAAGAGGAAGTGAAGATTTAAAAACAAAAGTTAGAGTCAGAAGTTAAGCTATCAGAAGCTACAGTCCTGACATGTGGAGTTTGTACTTTGTCTATTGAATACAATTTTATAACAGATAATTTTTGAAGGAATATTTTGTAACAGACTTGGGAATAAATCTTCCAATACATTATTTCACTAAATCTTCAGAAGTCCATGAAACAGGTACTCATATTATAACTTATCTTTTATAGGAGAGGAAATGAGACTCAGCGAGATTTTGCTGCTTCCCCATGATTCCAGAGATTATAAGAGATATAGGCAGAATTTGAACCCTCATCTGCCTGAGTCTAGGGATCATATCTTTAACTATCTCTATGCCACATATTTTTTAAATGCTTGCAATAAATAAGGTGCGTCTAATGTGTTGTACAACCAGACAAGCCATTCCAAGTTGCCTCAAAGGTGACAGTCTTAGTTTTTGTCTTGGACTACATCATAAAAATTCAAACATTTCATTATCCAAGGTATAAGAGACAAGGACCCTGAATTGAGACTTTGCTTTTTTTTCTTTCTTTCTGAGAATGAGTGGAAAAATGGCTCCTGGAGATCTTTTGGAAAAAAAAGAAAAGAAAATCTCAATATGACAAATCATATGAGTACCTCGGGCTTAGAGATTAGGAGTTGGGAACGAAATAGGAAAGGGCCTCAGGCAAAGACAATAAAACATGATTTTAGTTTGACACGGTGGCAACTGGCCTTAAAAGAGAAAGGAGGAGCTGGGAAAGATGGCATAGTGATTAGGAGGAAGATAGTACGTTCAGGGTTTTTGTGCGTATGTGTGTGTGTGTTCACGTGTGTATTTTTAAAGACATTCCCTCGAGTCTGCTACAGTTAAAAGTGAAGGAATAGAAGAGGTCACACAGGAATAAAGTGCCAGGGGAGAAATGAAGGGATCTCAGAGAACAGAAGGTAAAAGATCACAGGAGAGGTAAGAAGAAAGCTAGAGGTAGCACAAAGCCCCAGGGAAGAAAGCGTGACAGTGAAGGAGGCGAGTTTAATCAGCTTCGCAGAGGGCAGCCACAGTGTAATAAAGGATGCCTGAAGAAGAGAAGGGCCTTCTGGAATGGCAAGGGTCAACAGTGGCTTTGGTGACAGCTGTTTGGGGGCACCAGGACAAAGGTGGGAAGGCAGTGGGAGGAGCCTAGCTTGCAAGAATAAGAAAACAAAGACCAACCAGGGAAACAATGAAAGGATGAGGCAGAAGATCTGGTCATCCCTAAGGGGTGTTTAGGGGGTTGAAGTTGCTGGCAGGAGGGTGACAGTTATGGCCTCAGAGGAAATTTGAGGGAGACAGTGAAGTGGGAATTTAGATGCCTCTCTAAAAACTGAAGTTCACTGTGGCTGTAAACTATGAACAAATTTGCCCCGGGCTGTACAGCTTTGGTGTGTCTCACTAGCTTAGTGCAAGGCCACAAAGAGACTTGATGTGGTCATTAAGGCAGCTGAAAACACCAGCCTGTATCTGCCACAACCTGTTTCTGAGTTTGCTTTCTGATAGAGAGGGCTTGTGATGGAAGTTCGGAGATCAAAGTAAACAATACATGTTCCAAGAAAAGGCTTGCTTTGTAAAGAAGGGTCATTTCTTCCACAGCAAGGACCCAGGCAACTTTATCTTGGGGCTGAGTGGAATCGAGAGGCAGCCATGGGTTCAGAAAGGCCTGGAGTTGTTATCTGTTCCTGTCACTTTTGAATAGAACCTGGGCCAATTATGTCCTTCTCTATGCCTTAGTTTCCTCATTTGGCCTTAGCAGTGGACATCCAGGGAGGGGTGAGTGGAGGGCAGTGTGGTGAGACCAGAGAGTGAACTTCCCAGAGTTGGATTGTATAACGTGGTTGATTAATAAAAAGTAGAATTTCATAGTTATCCTTCTTTCTACATGTCCAGGAAGGACAAATCGTATCTTGTTTCAAAGAACAGTTGCCAAATTTTAGGAGTCTGAGAGCTTGGAATTATGTGATAATAACATGAGAGTCAATCTCATTTTTAAAAGCAGTTTATCATGGCATAGTGATTAATTATTGCAATTATTATCTCTTTATGTAATCTATGTCTTTCATTTTTCTCTCTGTATCTATCATCTATGTGTCTGCCTATTTTATCAATTGATCATCTACTTATCTATCTATATATCTATTATCTATCTGTGATCTATCTATCTGTCTATCTAACCTGGCTGGGGACACTTGGCAAACTGAGATACCCCAATCCCTGCCTTATAAATATACAAGTGTAAGCTTATGAAGTGCAAAGAAAGTCAATTTTCTTTCTGCTTTTTGTGCCACATCCAGACTATGAAAGCTGCTGTTAAAAAACCTTTAGGTAAATATTTGAAATATTCTAAAACTGACATTCTGAATGATATTCTGATGCCACTTCAATAATGTTTTATAAAATTCAGAGGAAAAATAGAATTAAGTAAATTTGAACTTTTCTTTTCTGAGACAGTAAAAGGCTGTACTATTTGCATATTCTAATGTGGGATCACTGTAGCTCAAGGTACAAAGCTTCAAAAGAAACTGTCCCTAGCAGGCCAAAAGACCATGAGCCATTAACCTTCAGCCTTTCATCTGTATTAGACAAAAATCAAAGTCTCTTCTTATCAAAGTACCTTCTGTGTAGCCATTCCACACAGCCTATGCTTTCCAGACTGTCTTTGGAAGCACAATTAGAAGGTTTAAAAACCAGAAACACAAGCTCCATCCTATTTACACATTTAAAGTAAAGGTCATTCTCAGAAACTGGGCTTCCCAGATTTCTCCCCCTGAAATCCCTTAAGATATGTAATACCAGCATAAAGGGAATCACAAATCCAGTTTTCAGAAAATGGCATTAAATATAGATTTAAACTTTGACCTTTAGTCCCAAGTGAGAGGACAAAAAATTCTCTTTACAGTGAAGGGCATGTTGCTACTAAGCTTCAATGAGTAGGAGAGAACCTGCCTGGTAGTAGCCAGGATTAAGAAGCGCCAATCGATTTACCTCCAATGCAGGTGTGCTGCAAATCCGCTGGGCCCAGATGTAGCGCGTGATTGGGCCAGGCTCATCCATATTCTAAAGTTTGTAGGAGAAGCTTCTGGGAAACCGGGGTCTTCTTGGCTTGGGGAATTGACGTTTCCACGGCAATATGTGAAATGCATTTGGAGTGAGCAGGAATAAGAGATGGAATACATAGGTTCTCCCACTCCACATCAGAGTCATGAGTAACAGTGGGAAATCCATGGGTAGCAGAGTGACGGATTAGGCAAACAGGGAAATCATGGAGACCCATAGCATTCATATGTTTACATTCCTTATTACCCTGATTGCTCTGCAGGTGCTGACCAGGCCCCAGGCTGCTGGCCCACTCTGCAGCATTTCTCCTTGCTACGTTGTTGACAAGGTGATATTAGGGCTGAGATGAGGGAAGGGTGGATGATGGGCAATGGGAAATGGAGTTTATTGGAGAAAGGACCATAGGTTATGTGCACATCCAGAAGCAGTAGAAGAAATTTCCTTTGATCATGGGCTTTGCTAGAACAATCAGGGAGACAATGAAATAAACAGAAAAGAGCACTGGACTAGGAGTTGATTTGTTGTGCTCAGAACAGCAGAGTGAGCTGAAGATGACTAAGTGGCACAGTTACTCATTTGTTTGTCTTCAGTAGTGGACAGCCACTTTTAGTACAAACCCAATCCTGCTGATCTTATAGTCGGGGGTTGCCTGTTCAGTGCCTGGCTCCTACAGGGGCCTTGGTAAATGTACTTAATTGGGTGTGAGAGAGAAAGAGGAAAATTGTTTGTTGGGAGGGGCCCCAGTGCTCATCCAGCCCACACCCTTCAATTTAAAGATAAATTGGAGCCTGGAGAGGTGAGAGAACTATAGTGAGTCCCCACTGCTTGTCAGGAGCAGAAACAAAAACTACAAGGATAAATAACAAGGATGATGAGCGTTAACATAATTAAGCACTTACTATTTGTCAGGAATTATGCTAACTGATTATCTCAATTGTTTGTTGGTTAGATCTTGGCTCTATACTCTTTTATTTTCTCCCCAGGGGTTGGAAGCCTGAAAACTAAATCTCTCAGGCTTCCTTGCCAGGTTTGGTTACAGTCTGTCAATGGGAAGCACTTAAAGAATGCTGAAAACAGGAGCAAGGGATATGTCATAATTTTAATATTTTAACTCATTAATTGGGTGTCTGGTTGAGATTGCAGCAGCAGCAGGAGGTGACTGTAGAGCCCTGCCCCTGAGCTGGGTGTGTTCCTTGGGCTTCTGGGCATGTGCAGCACCCGAGGGTCCAAGCTCTTGCTTTTCATCATGGCAGCCCTGGCAACAGCAGGGGGAGCATCTGTGTGGCTACAGCAGCCTCAGGGCAGAGCCTGTGAGCTGTGGAAACTCTCTTCCTGTCCAAGAGGGTGGGCTCTTCCCGCAGTTATTAATCTCTGGGTAATGCTTCCCTGGTTTTGCTCCAAAAGCCTTTCAAAACATTTGCCACCAATCTCTTGCCTTAACCTTGTGTTGAAGTACACAGAGTGGCTTCAGTCTCCAGAGAGGACACTGACGGATGCAGCGCATTTCATGGATTATCTCATTGTACCCTCATAGAAACCCTTGACTTGTGAGCCATAAAAACTCAATGCCTGTTTGCAGACAAGAAGCTAAAACAGTAACGGACTTGTCCACTGTCACACAGCTAGGTGTTGGCAGAGCAGGGACATAGTCTAGGTCTGTCTGATGGCTAAGAGCTGAAACTTGACTCTGCTGCTCCTTTTCCCCAGGTCCCTGGGGTAAGCACAGAAGGGCTCTCCCTCTCTGCACTCTGCAGGACCGATCTTGGCGTGCTCTCTTTTTTAGAACTTTAAAACATTCTTTCTCCAGAACCCAGGTTTTTCCTACCTCTCCACCTGAGCCTCATGATGACATCATTTCCTTCATTAAAAACCTTGTTAGGACTGATTTTGTTTCTTCCAGCAGAAGTAGCTGAGGACCTAGTACTGTTGGCAGGAGAAGCAAAGCAGGGGATGGAGTGGGGGGGCATGAAAAGGCCTGGAGTGATTACACAGCAGGTGGGGCTCCCATCCTGATAGACAACTTGAAGCGCCAGGTCCTGGCTAGGGGTGGGACTGAGGATGGAAGGAACTGGTTCATGGAACTTGCTGAGACCGCTGGCTGGAGATCTGTGAGCTTTCGACAAACTCTGGCTGTGAGATACCAGGAGAAGGAAGAGGCAGGTGGAGCCTGCAGGGATGTTCAGACTAGAAGGGACTGCAAGGTGCATGTCTGAGCCAGAAGAGACGAGCTATGAAGCCAGCACACACATTCTGTGGGGTCCCAGGAAGAGAACGGGCAGCTCAGGCTCTGGCCCCTGAGGGTGGCTCTTGAGAGAGGGATGAGAAACAACACGGAGCGGCCATGGGGCAGTAGACACCATAGTCAGAGGTGTCAGCAAACTCAGTTCTAAACTCCCAGGTAAATTGTGTGAGGCTCTCCTGGGCTGTTGGGATTTCTGACACCAACTTCTGAGACTTCAGGTACTGCTCAGAGAGGAAGCGTTCTCCAAGGAAGGATGGGTCACCTCCACATTCTTTCCAGCCTCTGTCCATGTCTTCCCGAGCTCTGCCCACCTCCTCTAGGCCCCAGGCCCCAGGACAGTGGCACTGTAGTGACTCAGTAAGAAAAGTTCTGGGAACTTTGCTGACAGAATCCACCTTCCTCATGTCCAAACTTCTAGCCCCAGTGTGTTCTTTCAGGCCTCTGCTATTGGAACAGACAGCTATTTTAATACATTCTCTCAACTAAGATATCATGGGCTGGTTATAACTTCAAATGATTCCCTCCTGAAAATCATTTGTACTTTCACATTGGCCTTGAGCACTACATTGAAAGGAGTGAGTAATATAGAGTTTCTAATGATATGACAAAGAGTTTCTATCAGTAAAGAATGCTGTCATCGAAAGCCAAACTGTGGTGGCTTAAGTAATGGCATTTATTTGTTCCAAGAAAACACACACACACACACACACACACACACACACACACACACACACACACACAGAGTGTTCCATGTCTGTTTGTCTGTTTAGGACCTATCTGGCAAGTTCTCCCCAGGCAAGCCTCCGTCTCTCTCTCTGTGTCAGTCCCACAATTGCAAGATGGTACCTGCCCTTTCAGGCATCACAACCATGAAAGAGGAGAGAATGGTGAAGGAAATAGAGGCACAGGCCACCTCTGTAGGGCCTCCTGCCTACATCTGGCTGACTAGAGGTCAATCACATGGTCAAACCCCAGCTGCAAGGGAGGCTGGAGAAGCAAGCTTTCTATTTTATTTTTTTATACAATTGAGCATAGTGACATTCAAAACCCAAATGCAGGATGTGTTTTGTTCTTAGGTGCCATTGAGTTGTGTCTGACTCATAGAGACCCTATGTATACTCCTCTACCCTGTACCAGGCCCATGTGCTATGTCAGTGCTTTTCTGCTATTCATAAGGCTTTCAATGGCTGATTTTTTTTTAGATCATTTTGGGAGTGGGTTACCAGGTCCTTCTCCCATTTTTGCAGTGCTGGGGATTGAACCCGGAACCCCAGAAAGCACAGAGCAGCCTCTACCAACTGAGCTAGACCCCAGCCCCAGAGGACATGGTAGTGAGTGGAAAAGGGAATGGATGAGGTGTTGACAGCAGCAGTATCTGCCACAATATAGCAACATGGTGGGACTGGAAATACTTTAAAGCACATTTTGCACCATCCTCTTTGTTCACAGCTAAGGGCAGCATAAAGTGCAGAGAAGGAAAGCAAGGCCCTGTGTGAGACTAGAGCAGCCCCCAGGTCTCTGATCCTGTCCACTGTCCCTCATCTCCACAGCTCACTGCCCAGAGACAGTGCACTGGGAGGTCAGGTGGGAGAGACCACCCTTTCTGCCATTGCTCCCCACTGGTATAGTTAGAAAGGCTTTGTTTTCTACATTTTCTTTTTTCCATCTTAACCATCTTTAATGGAACAATTCAGTGGCATTAAGTACCCTCATGAAGTTGCACAACCATCACTATCACATCTTTTACTTGTCAGTGCCAATCTAATGTCATTTTTCCCAGGTATGGGGTTCAGAGAAATTTGAAATATGGGCAATAAAGTTTCTAATTCACTCTAAAATACAAAGTATTTCTTACTATTCTAGGTATCTAACAGCTTAGAAGCCCATGTATTTCTTCCTAGAAATACATGATTTCCTATCTGGATTATTTGTCCCATTCTAATCAATATTGTTACACATAACTCTCTTGCATAGGGAGCTGGTGTCAGTGCTATGAGCTGCCCCATTTTTGATTCAAGGGCATTAGTATCAATCGCCTGTTTTTGTCCTCAGATTCTACAAAGTATTTCCTTTGAATATTTCCAGGTATGTTTTGTGAGTTGGGGAAGATGACTATTGGCTCTGGATTCCTAATCCCTACCTATTAGGCCCTGACTAGAACAATGAAGAGAAATTTGAGGAAAATAAAGGCGGTTTCTAGCTCACAAACAACCTTGCACTCTTGGAAAAATTCCTCTGAGTTTCACAGGCAGAAAATCGAGTCCCGTAACTTCAGTAGACGGTGGGACTCTGGAGGGAGACAACTAGTGTAATTTCCATCTCTTGAAACATTTAAAATGTATCTGATCAAAGGAGGAGAAAATTAACCACAGTGTAGGAAGCTGGCAGGGGGACGGACAAGATGACCTAATTTGCCTTTCCCATTACTAATTTCAGGAGGAGTCTTCTCTGGGAATTCCACACTGAAATTCCAAGACAAGCATCCCTCCATGGGAATCTGTGGCTGCAGAAAATGACAATCAAGACTCCTGATTCTTGAAGCCTCTGCTGTTGCATCCTTCGGGGTTTAGCAGGGAACTAAATTCCCCTCTGATAGATACACTGGGCCCCATTCTTATCTACATAATAACTTTAGAGAAATTTTCCCTTTGGGTTTCAAAGGATGTGAGTTTGGCCTATCAAAGTTGGGGCTATGCAATGAATTCATTACTTGCTGAAATAAAAATCAACACAAATATATCTTTTCCTTAAGAAAAAAAACCACACCACTTAGTTGCTTTACCGACCTCTGGATTCAATTAATTTTTAACATGGGAGTAAAGTCTCTTTTATTTTTTTTTCTCCTTTCAAGCCAGACATTTATTTTTAACAAGGGATGAAATCATCTGAGAACAAAACAGGACATCTGTTACTTTATATCTGTTTATTTTAAGTACTTAAATCTGAGTTTGATTTCACACAATTTTGACATTGTTGCTTCATTAATAATCCTTACGTAATTGCGACCTCAGAGTGAGCTCTGAGATTGCAGCATTCACTTCTCGTTAGCACAGAGCCTGATAGAAAAGCCAGAGCTGCCCTGGGATGGGAGTGCCTTCTGTGTTCAAAGCTGGTCCAAATGCAGACCGGGCAACACCAGTGAATTACCTCCAAAAGTGCAAGGAGAAGACCTCTGATGGGGCTCTTACACAGGAAGTGAGGACCTAGAGTGGATTGTTCGTGTCTGCAGGGTCCTATTTTGCAGAAGTCATTGGGTGTGCAACCTGGAGGCAGCAGTTGTTGCAAGAGGAATATATGATAGCATAAGGAACATGTGCAACAAATATATACATGTTTCTGCACAAAGGTACCACCTTCTCCATCAGGGCAGCCAACGTGCCATCCAAGGGCACTGGGATGCTGGTATACCGGCACCAGAAGGCAGGGAAGAGTGGTGGGCAGATGGAGGTGTGAAGGAGCTGCAGGATATCACAAAGAAGGGACTCTGAATCCAGGCTGTGGTAGGAAGGGATGCTCTTTGTACCTGTGGCTGAGAATAGAGGGACAGGGCTCAGAGATAAGAGTTTAAAATAACGGCAGTAGAATTTTATTTTTATTGATTCATTCAACTCATTCATAGGAGAGATATTTAATAAGCACTATGCTAAGCACTTAGAAGGACCTGGCAACCCCCTCCCAAAAATCAATCTGCCATTGAAAACCCTATAAACAGCAGAGAAGCACTGACAATAGTGTTTCCCCTGTTGTACAGAGGGTCACTATGAGTTGGATACCGACTCGATGGCACCTAACAACAGCAACAACAACAATGCTAAGCACTATATATACACTGGTAAAGAAATGATCCTTCTCTTGATGAAGGATAAAAGATCAGGGTGCTATGAGAGGATAACAGAGGAGCCTATTTGAGACTTAAGGTGTCACAGAAGGACACTCAAAGAGGTAAAATGTAAGTTGAGACCTGAGTGATAGGAAGAAATGGAAAGAGGAAGCGAGAGAATGTGAGGTAGAGGGAACAGCCTTCTGGAGAATGCAGAAGGGGAAAGAGCTTGGCTTGCTGGAGAAGTGGAAAGGTGGCCAGTGTGGGTGGAAAGCAGTGAAGAAGAGAGAGGCCGTGGAGGCAAAGGGGAGGGAGAAGAAGGTGAAGAGGGAGATGAGAATCATCCACGGTCTTGTACGCCAATCGAGGGTATTGGATTTAACTACATGCACAAGGGAAATTACTGGGAGTTTTGAGCAGGCAAGCGGAAATGATTCATTTTATGCATTGAAAAGATCACGATGGCTGGGTGCCATACACACGCCTGTCATCCCAGACACTCCAGAGGCAGAGTCAGGAGGATTGCAAGTTTGGGGCCAGAGGCAGCCTGTGCAACTTAGTGAGGCCCTGACTCATGATAAAAAAAAATTTGATAAAAGGGGCTTTGGGTGCAGCTCAGTGGTGGAGCACTTGCCCAGCATGTGCAAGCCCCTGAGTTCAAACCCCCAGTATTGAAGAAACAGAAAAAGTTCATGTTGGCTATACAAGGAATAGATTACAAGGGGCCAAGGGGCAAGAGTCAAAGCAGGGGGATTAATTTCATAGGCTGTCATCATTGTGGTCCAGGTAAGAGCAGCCTGAAGATGGTGGGTATGGGGCGGAATGGGAAATCTTTAGTCTGGAAGGCTGATAAGGAATGCCACGGCCTGGATGTGGGGAATGAAGAAAGAAAAGGAGTGAGGACTCTCCCACAGGTTTCTAGCTCTAGTACCTGGATGAATGGTGGTTCTGTTTATCAGGATGGGAAAGTGGGGTGCAGTGAAGCAGGGATGGTTTAAAAGCATATCAGTATAGCTATTCTGGTTTTCACCTTCAATACAGTAGTCCATAAATTACACGAGGTATTCTTCACCTTATTACTGGTTGTCGGAATAGGGTTGAGGATGGGAAGAAAGTATCCCATTTAGGACCTTCACTTTGAGAGGTTCATCTGGCAGTTGAATGTTTCCGTCAGGAGTTCCTAAGAAAGTTCTGACATGGAGAGACCAATTTGGAGTTGTTGGTAAGGAGATGATTTTTGCAACCATGAAATGAGTGACGTTACCTAGATTTTGAATAAAAGTGCATAAGTGTTGTGCTGGCTAGAGGTTTTGCAGGGAAGAAAGAAAGGGGCAATATTACTTCACAATATTACTGTAACATTTTAAAGTAAATTATACACATGGTATTTCACTTCTAAATTCTTCAGTGCACATCTTCAAAAAATGAAGACATCTTCATACTTAACGTACAATCCCAGAAAGTGATATTTATGATCGTCAACTCAGTGCCAGGTTCTTGCCTGGTACCCAGCACTGTCCTGTTATAGTTGCCTTTTAATTCTCACAAGACTATGGGTGAGTCTGCTTGGCCCATTCTACCTACCAGGACATTCTGGCTCAGAGAGGGTTTGTGACTTAGTCTAAATCAGGTAACTAAAAACTTTTAGAACAAGAATTCCAAAGCAAGTCTGACTGACTCAAAAAGCTTTCCCTCTGTCTTTCACAGCTCACACAGAGGCCTAGAACCCGTCTTCATGGAAGGCCTGGGCCTGGTCTCACCCTTGGTCTCCACCCTTGACTCAGCCACTGTGACTTAGCGAATCATCCTCTGAGCATTTGACCCCTTGGTTCCATTCTTTGCCCAGGTCACAGGGTTATGTTTGCAGTCAGGCTAGGCTGCTCTAGACTACCCCCTGAAGGCGTTAGGGTTTGGGCGAGATCTGACTGCAATACATCAACCCAATTATCATAGGTTTTGAAAGTCACCTTTAATTCAGTCCTGAGCTACCTAGAACACATAAGAAATGGGGTGAGTAGAGGGCTATAGGCTTTCCCAGAACTTGGCAAGAGAGTGGATTGAGGGGTCTGATGGTAGCAGGATGCATCAGCACTTTGCTTTCTGCAGTCCTAATAACCTCTCCTCCCCTCAAGCCTGCCCTCCAGGGGAAAGGTAGGGTTTGTGCTCCCAAGACCCTGCCCCAGCTTCCTCTAAGCCATAACAGGGAGGGTCAGGGGCTGGAGGAGTTGATCAAGCATCCTTCCAGCTCTACTTTCCCTAGGAAAGGTGCTCTGAGCTCACCCAGGCCACCATCCTCATTGCAGATTGTATAAACTGAGGTGTAGAGAGGTCTCTGGCATTCAAGGAAAGGTGTGTATGCACCAGAGTGCTTATGCTGGGCTCCTCATCTCTCTCCAGCCCCTTTCCCTACTTTTTCTCTCCTTCATTCCATTTGTCATCATTTGCTGTATGTTTATTTGCATGTTATCTCTTTCTCTCTCTGTCTCCCTGCTCCTAGCATTTAAGCTTCATTAGCATAAAACCTGTACCAGTTTGGCTCACAATTCATCCTCAGTATCAATGAGAGTTCCTTGCTCATGTTGTTGTTGTTGTTGTTAGGTGCCATCGAGTTGGTGTCCGACTCATTGTGACCCTACATACAATAGCCGAAAGACTATTGTTAGTGCTTCTCTGCTATTCATAGAGTTTTCAACAGCTGACTTTTTTTTGGGAGTGGGTTGCCAGACCCTTCTTCCAGGCCTACAGCACCTGGTATTCCCAGGCCATCTCCTATCTAAGTATAACCAGGCCCCACCCTGCTTAACTTTAGAGATCTGATGGGATTGGACACCACAGTGGCACAGCTGCAGGCTCCTGGCTCATAGTAAGCACTTAATATGTATTTGTTGAATTAAGACTGCATCAACCATATAGAGTCACAGATACATCTGTGACAGTTCTCAACAGTGGTTTAATGATCATTTTAACTTTATAATTGTGTAAAAATATACCCATACAACTATTCTGTTTATTTTTCAGTATAGTGAACCATAAATTACATGAGACATTCTGTATTTTATTATTTAAAAAGGCTTTGTACTAGGTAATTCTACACAACGGTAGGGTAATATGTGTTCTGAGAACATTTATGGTAAGGTAGGCTAAGCTATGATGTTTGGTAGGTTGTTGTTGTTGTTAGGTGCCGTCGAGTCGGTATCCGACTCATAGCGACCCTCTGTACAACAGGGGAAACACTATTGTCAGTGCTTCTCTGCTGTTCATAGGGTTTTCAATGGCAGATTGATTTTTGGGAGGGGGTTGCTGGGGCCTTCTCCCAAGCCTGCAGCATCTGGTGTACCCAGGCAGTCTCCCATCCAGGTACTAACCAGGCGCGACCCTGCTTAGCTTCGGAGATCTGACGGGATCGGATATCACAGGGCTATGGCTGCAGGCGTTTGGTAGGTTAGGTGTATTGAATGCATCCTCAACTTACTGTCAATTTATATGTTAGACAGCTTTTCATTGTTGTGACAAAAAACCTGCGAGAAGCAACTTAAAAGAATGAACAATTTATTTTGGCTCATGGTTTCAGAGTTTTTAGTCTGTGGTCACCGGGCTTCATTGCTTTGGGCCTGTGGGGAGGCAGAATATCATGGTGGCAGGAGTATGTGTCAGAGGCTGCTCACTTCTTGACAGCCAGGAAACAGAAAGAAAGACAAAGGATGAACCAGGATTAAGACATTCCCTGTAATAGCATGCCCCCTATGACATACTTCCTCTAATCAGGCCCCACTTTGCGTGCAATTTCCACTATCTTCTAATATTCCACTCAATTATGAATCTATCAATGGATTCATCTATTGATTAGGTCGAGCCCTCATGATCCAATCACCTCAATGTTTGGATCCACCATGTGGGGAGCAAGCTTTCAACACATCAGCCTTTTGGGGGGAAATTTCATATTCAAACCATGACAGGTTATTCCCAATAAACTCCATCATAAGTTGATAAACCCTTATACTGGGCTTATCCAGATATAACCTCACTTTGAGCCAGCGAGTACCTGTTGTCCATAATAGACTTCTGCCCATCTGCACCCCAACCAAAGCTCCAACATACTTTGTTGTCCCTGAAGCCTCAACAACCAAAAAGAATGAGGGAAGAAAAAAAGGAGGGAAGAAAACAGAGAAGGAGAGTGGGAGGAAGGAAGGAAGGAAAGTGAGAAATAAGAGAGAGAGAGAGAGCACATACAATACCAGAGCTACCTAGAGGGAACCTTACTCACAGCAAAGTGGAGAACTCCAGCTGGTTCCTAAGGCCTCTCCTGAGGCCCGGGAAGGCTGAATTGCTCCAAAGCCAGAAAACTCAAGGAACTGTAGCCTTTGATCATCATCTTATTCCAGGCTGGCTTGGAGGTCTGGGGAGGACATTCAGGTGCTTTGAAATACAGCGATAATCAAGAGAAAGAGGGAGTCTTAAATCGAGGATGGAGAGCAATATACTGAGGTTAATGGAAGCACTAGCAATATTAAATGAAATTGCTCTACCACTTCTTCATAAGACGGCACCAGGGAGCCTGCTCTTTGCATAAGCAGGGATGATCCTGGGATTTCGAGGGAGGGTGGAAGGGTGGAGGAATCAGTCATGCAGCAACCATTACGGTTCATGGGAGCCCAGCTCACAACCTCTCAGCGCACCTGCCGCATATTTACTCAGGCCCACGCAGGAGCCAGGCAAATTTGGGCAGGATTTCAAGGGAGTCTAGAGCCAGGGGAGGCTGCTTTAGTCCAATTAAATGAAGCAGTATCAAGTGGAAAGTAATTCTGAGTATTCACTATTATAGGGAGTTTTGTGTTTAAGCCCCTCAATGGACCTTCTTTTAATGAAGAACTAAAGTGTGGGGTCTGGAGGTGGGCGGGAGGAATTGCTCCAACTCACAGAGCTGAACTTTTCCCTGAGGAAGACAGACAAGGGCCAGCAAAGTTTCCTAAGGGCTATGTCCTCTGGCTTCCCGAGGCCCTCCTGCCCTGTTCTGAAGACACCTCTGTGGGTATGTCACTACCATTTCATAAAGAAATGAGGAAACTGGGCCTAGGGCACCAAGAGCCTGATCTAAATGATCATAGCTGGACCCAGCACACTTAAATCTTTGGGGGGTCTTCTTTCTGCTTCCTGCCTTGGTTTCTTCCTTTCCTTGTGGTGGACTTCTGAGGCTGTGAAGCCAAAGGAGTGAAGATGAGCTAATAGCATTGCAGAGAATCAGGAGTCTTATATAACTGTCTTAGGGAAAAACAAGCACACTAGTGGAGATAATAAATGAAAGCAGAGGGTGCAATGCATGAATTCACATAGCACAGAGAGATGAGCTGCTTTTAAACTATCAGAAATATGAGAGGGGTCTATCAGTGGATATGCAGTGAAGGCTTCAGGGGTGTCAAGCACTGTCTGCATCCAGGGGGACAGGCACAGGAGGGGACAGTATAGAGAAGCACCGTACAAGATTTTGGCCTTCAAAGAGCTCAAGATGACAGTGTCCTGAAGATGTCCATAGAGCTAAAAAGACAAGCATAGATATAGAAACGGAAACAGCCATGCATAATTTAACCACACAAGCAGTAGCCAGACCCTAATTCCTCCTTGCCTGTCACACAGCTCCAGGCATGTTGCATGCCATCCTGCTTATCACTCTGGGGATGTCCCATCAGTGGCCACCAAGGGGGTGGGCATGAGAGCAAAAGTCCTCAGTAACCATGTGTGCTTGGTTAGTTTTTATTACCAGTGTGCACCAGTGACTCTAACAAATAGTCAGTGATAAAATACATTTCCTCCCCACCCCCAATCTTTGGTGGGTCTCTATTAAGCAATCTTTGCAGTTGCATTTGAGTTTCAAATTTACACACACACACACACACACACCCTTTGCATTGGTCCTTTCTGTTGCTGTGACAAAATATCAGATAAACAGCTTAAAAGGAGGAAAGACTTACTTTGACTCAAGGTTTCTGAGGTCTCCATCCATGATTGTCTGCCCTTAGAGCCTTTACACCTGTGGTGGCGCAGTGCACCATGGCAGAGCATGTGGCAGAGGGAACTGCTCCCTTCATGGAGACCAGGATGCAAGGAGACAGAGGGAGGGGCAGGGGTCCCTACAGCTCCTTTAAAGTTACGCCCCTCCTTCCACAGGCCCTATCTCCTACAGGCTCCACCAGTTCCTAAGAGTGCCGCAGCTGGCTACCAAGGCTTTAACACATAGGCCTCTGGGGGACACTTCAGATCCAAACTGTAGCGCACACATGCACACACCCACGCATTCACACGTGTCCACATTTTATTGCATATCATTTGATAAACCGTGTATCATTATGAGGAAGCTAGTTAATAAATTCTCATATAGTTCCTGATACAGACAGACATAAGTATTTGTGTCTCTTCTGGAGTTAAGGGTCATTGGGGTTCACTTTGGGAGAAGTTTCTATCTTCAAAGCCTGTGGTAGAACAGATTTTAAAAAAATAGAGTTGACTTTTTTTTCTTTTAGATCTGCTACATGTTTTACCCTATTTTTGCTTCCTGATTTCTTTTGGACCTGGATTTAGTTCTCTGAGTTTTCTATGGCTCTGATGCAGTTTGTTCCCCAAGGGTTCGTGTTGGAGGGTTGAGTCTCTGTGTAGTTATGTGAAAAGTGGTGTGGAACTTTGAAGAGATGGGGCATAGTGCGAGGTGTCCAGGTCATTGAGGATTCTGCCCTCAGACAGGATTAAGATTAGTTCTCATGAAAGTGAATTGTTATAAAAAGTGAGCCAGACTCTTCCCTTCTCTTTGGTTTTTTCTCTTGTCATGTAATCTCCCATGTGCTCCCAATATTGTGATGCCACCCATCATGAGGCCCTTTCCAGAGCTGAGCAAAAGCCAGTGCCATGCTCTTGAACCTTCAGAACTGTGAGCTAAATAAGCCTATTTTTTTTAGCCTTCACCCAACCTCAGGTATTTTGCTTTTGTAATGGCAAATGGACTAAAACAGATCTGCACATCTGTAAGGGAAGTCTAATCAAGAAAAGGTGCTCTTGTAAAGAATATAGATCAGTATATTTGAAGAACTCATCCTTTCCTATCTGAAAATTAGAAATTGATCCAAAACAATTGTTTAAGAAGTCCACTCACTAAAGGACTGAAATATATGAATCACAATCATGAGATTTATCAGGAGTATTAAAAAGAAAAAATGTGGGACTGATGTCCAAAATAGGAAAGCACTATTTCCCTGGAAGAAATCCAGGAAAAACAGAGAACTGAGAATTTCAATATTTTTCAAGAAAATGGAATAAATCTTAAGAGAGGAAAGTTCAGTGAGTATACACATGAAAAAACAAGGAGAGGGTAACAAGGCATGTTTAGGAGACACGAGGCCCGCCAAACAAACTCTGTCACAAATGGTCCAGCTTCAGGACTAGCAAATGAGGTGACTTCAAACCACTTCATACATCTTCATTTTGGTGATGGATTTGATGTGAAGACTGGAAAGGATTTGTAGAAAGGGGAATTGGAAAGTGACTGAACAACCCACAAAAACGTGGCACCACCTCAAACCCAGACAGGAGGTTCCAGTAATGTACTGAAAGGATCTCTCTGGCCGTGGTTGTTCTGTTGATGTCCTGAAAAGGGAATCAAATAGCAGGGTACTGGATAGGGGAGCACAGGTTTAAGAAGAAGCTGTGTGGTACAAACCTGGGGGGATTAGCAGAGTCTGTGATCAACATGAGCCTTGCTCGGCACACATAAGCAGCTGGGATGTGAACTAGACCAGAGCTGACATGGGGAAGTAGCGTCCTCAGAGCACAGCTGGCCCGGTGCCACCTTTTCACTCACTGATAGAGAAGAGTGGTCAGAAGAGACTCCCAGGACAGAGGAGTTTGTCAAAAAGTTGGAGGCTGTTGAACCAGAAAAAGAGATGCTTCAGGGACAACACAAGTCCCTTCTTCACGTATCTAATGGGATGACTGGCAGACAAGGGACTGTTGTGGGTTGAGTTGTATCCCTACCAGATTCATGTATTGATGTCCTAATCCCCCAGCCCCTCAGAACATGACCTTATATGGAAATGGAGTCATTACAAATATCAGTCAAGATGAAGTCATACTAGAGTAGGGTAGGCCCCTAATGCAACAGGACTTGTCCTTATAAAAAGAGGAATATTGGAGACAGACTCACACAGGAGAATGTCCAGTGAAGATGAAGACTAAGATCTATAACCAAGGAACACCAGTTTGCAAATCCCCAGAAACTACAAGAAAGGGGGGTGGTACAGGTTCTCTCTCACAGCCCTCAGTAAGAACCAGTCATGCTGACATTTTGATATGGATTTCTAACCTCCAGAACTGTGAGACAATAAGTTTCTTTTGTTTGTGAAACCCAGTTTGTGCTGCTCTGGAGCCCTAATCAGCTACTATAGAGGCTGACATCATTCTATAGTAGACATCACTCTCATGGTGCTGAGGGGCTGGGAGTGTCAGAGAGGCAGATTCCACACAAGGCAGTGCAAGGAAGATCTTTCTGACAATCCAGACTGCCCCAGCATGGGCTGAGCTGTTACTTGGTGTAGTGTACTTCCAAGACTTGAGGATGTTTTAGCAGAGATGGGATAACCACCTGCTGGGGATATTCCAGGGAAATTCCTGCCTTGGGAGCAAGATGGGGGATGGACAAGATGGATTTCCTCCAATTGTAAAATTTGTTTCTAACTCCAAAAGTGTTCAATAGCAACAAAACGTAACCTAAAATTTAAAACAGGAGGTTGTTCTGTCCTTGGAAAGGACAGAATCTAAAGAAGAATAATTTTTAAAAACCGAGCAAAATACAATTCCATATAAGAAAAAGTGCAGGTTTTGGTATTTTTTTTTACACTTGTCATAAGATCTACCTCCTTAGCAAACTTTTCAGCACCTAATACAGTATTGTTAACTGTATGCACTGTGTTGTACTGTGCTGCAGATCTTGGGACTTACGTAGCATACCTAAAACTTTGTACCCTTCAGCAAGCAGCTCCCTCTTCTTTCTTTCCTCAGATCCTGCTAATCACCATTCTACTTTCTGCTTCT
Source organism: Pedetes capensis (assembly GCA_007922755.1). Taxonomy (NCBI): domain Eukaryota; kingdom Metazoa; phylum Chordata; class Mammalia; order Rodentia; family Pedetidae; genus Pedetes; species Pedetes capensis. Next base: position 25,550 of record VMDO01002346.1, read on the forward strand.
TTAAGTTTGATGATTTTAGAGTCATTATGTCATTAAAATCATGCAGCATTTGTCCTTTTGTGACTGACATATTTTATTTCACTTAATGTGCTCCAGGTCCATGCATGTGGTCACAAGTGGCAAGATTTCCTTCCTTTTTTAAGGCTGAGTGGTATTCCAGTGTATGTATTTATGATACTTTCTTTATCCATTCATCTGTAAATGGACACTTAGGTTGCTTCCATATTTTGGATAATATGAATGAGCATGGAAATACAGTTATCTCTTCGAGATTCTGATTTCAATTTTGGGAGAAAGGCATAGGTACTAATAAGGGGAATAGTTCAAGGACCCAATAGGCAAAAAATGAGGAACAATGATGCTGGAAGACAAACAGGTATTGAATTACATTAAAGATGTATTAACACGATGTGGCTGCAAAACAAGGTGTTAGAATATGATCATTACCTATAGGGGTTAAAAGTCTGAAGTTTTGTGTCAGGCTATTTCCTGCCCTGCCTCCTAAGAGTTTTGTGGCCTTGGCCTGTCTACATGGCTTCTCTGAGCAACTTTTCCCATCTTCAGTCTGGGTCACCATCAGCTAGCTCAGTGTTCAGAGGATGACATGAGATAATAAATGACAAGTGGGGGGACATAGTAACTATTCAATAAGAGACTACTATTCTTATCAGAGCCTGCAGCTGTACCACTGTGGCATCCGATCCCACCAGATCTTGGAAGCTAAGCAGGGTCAGACCTGGTTAGTACTTAGATGGGAGACCGCCTGGGGACACCAGGTGCTGTAGGCTTGGGAGAAGAACCTGGCAACCCACTCCCAAAAGAACAATCTGCCATTGAATGCTCTATGAATAGCAGAGAAGCACTGACAATACTGTTTCGCCTGTTGTATGTAGGGTCGCTATGAGTCGGATACCGACTTGACGGCACCTAACAACATTCTTATCAAATGATCATCTTTAGAGACAACACAAAAGACTTATTACACACACACACACACACACACACACACACACACACACGGGGCAGTGTGGGGGGACAAGAATGATGAAATCAAAATTTTGAAGGAAATTTGTTAGGTCTCATGATGTAAGTAATGGTCTGTCCTATATAAATGTACAGTTTCCTTTGCTATTATCCCTCTGCGTCAGTCAGCTTCTCATCACTGTGAACAAATGCCTAAGAAAATCAACTTAAAGGAGGATTGTTTTACCTGGGCTCCTGTTTTCAGAGGTTTCAGTCCGTGGTCTCATGGCCTGGTTGTTGGCCTGTGCTGGCACAGTGGGTCATCGTGGTAGGAGCATGTGGCAGAGGAAGACTGCTTATGTTATAGTGGCCAGGAAGTGAAAGAGAGAAACAAGAAGGGGCTGAAGTCCCAAGATCCCCTCCAAGGCCACACCATCGATGGCCTAACTTCCTCCTGCTAGGCTCCACCTCTTAAAGAGTGCCGCAGGCTGGCCCCAGGCTTTCAACACATGGCCTTTGGGGAAAATTCAAGACCCAAACTATAGCATATACCCAAGTTAAATGATTGGGAATCATATTTTGTGGCTTCATCTCATATACACTGAAGTGGAATGACAGATTTTATTTTCTTAATGAGCAGTGAGCTCATTTGAAAATACTGAAGGCTAGTCCATGTTTGAGACCTTGGTGTTGGATAAATTTCCTTTATTCTTGGTATTCACATCTATAAAATGGAACCAGCTTCACCTTCCTCATCAAGTTCATGGTGGGAGTGACCAAATGTGACCAGACTAGGGAAAGGTGGGTGGCAGATGGTCACATTACCATCACATCCTCACAGCCTTGGGGTGGTGACTGTCGGCACTGACTCTCCCCCAAGTGTGAATGCCCTAAATACCAGGGGAAGCAAGGGTCAATTTATCCTGATAGAACTAGTCAAAACGAGGAATAATGCGTGAAATTAAGGTAGATGAGGCTTTAAGGAAAGGAAAAACTTGAGTTCAGCAGGAGCCTTTAGGTAATGAAGTGGTCTCTAAGGATACTTGAAGAAGCTCTCCACCAAAAGAGACACTGAAATGGGCAGCAGCTCTGCCCACTGGAAGATGAGAGATTCAGTGCTGCAACCCCTCTTAGTCTGCAAGGCTCCATCCTTCAGCGTGGTGCTTTTCCCAAGGATGCTCCTCGATCCAAACTGCTGTTTATCTGAAGCTCTGATCCATTCCTGGTGTGGTTTAAGTTGGCCCTCATTTATCACGTTGGGTGATAGAGCAGGCTGTTAAAGAGGCACCTGCCATCTTTCTCCGTGGATCTCCTCAGTGCCTTCCTGTCACCTGCTCCATGTTTACAGCAGGCCCTCCATAGCCAGGCCTGACTCCTTTGCCTCTTGTCGGCCTCCTCATTAGGCATGCTCTGGAACCGGCTGGTGTCAGCGCCAGCTGAGGCATCAGAATGCAGGGCATGCCTCGGGCTCCTGGGAAGCTGCACATTCCGCATGAAATATGAAGGCAACAGCCAGCCCAGGGGAGACTCAGAGTGGATTGAGTAGAATAGTAGCAAAGGTGGCTACTGGGGAAGAGGGGTTCTGCAGGGTCAGGGAGACAATGTGGACACCCATCACACATTCTAAAGGCACAGTTTGGTGGGGGGAGGGATAGAGTGAGGGAGCACCTGGTTTATGTATCCTCTGGGCAGCGCCTGACACACACTCCCCCGGCACATTCTTTCTGCATATGCTCACAGTAGATCTGTGATTATGGTGATGTGCCCTTTTGAGATAGGCAGCCAGCTCCCTCTCCCGCTGCGCTCATCACCGATTCGCGAGTTTCTCTTTTGGGACAACCTGAAATCATAGGAGCAGTCTGTGTGGATTTCAGAGTACCTGACAGTAAGAAGCATAATAAAAAGTAATGATTGTTCAGCAAGCCCTGGGGATCCTTGTCACACACCACCTTGGGCCTGCCGAGGTTAAACATACTTAACAAGTGGTGGCCTCAGATGGCTCCGAGGCCTGATGTTAAAATCTATCCTCATCTCTTTCCAGAATCTCCCTGTTTCATGGCTCTGTACAGCCATGGTGAAATAAGGAGTAAACCATTCATTCCCTCCACAAGCCCAAGAGCCTACTATATGTCTTGGAATGTCCTGTGCATACATTCCTTAGAACACTCACCCCTGTGGAGGGTTTATGTGTAGATCTCTACCCAAGCCACTCTATCCAAAAAACAAAGATAGTGTAGCATTTGTCTTCATATAACCAAAGGATTGGCACATAGGAGGTACTTGATAAATACTGAGAATATTTGGTGAGATCTCCTTCCCATCCCATTGCACATCCATGTCATTAAGAAACACATGTGTATTTATTGTTGTTAGGTGCCTTGAGTCATGTCCGACTTATAGCAACCCTCATAGAGTTTTTGATGACTGATGGTTTGTCAGGATTGTTTCAGGAGTAGCCTGCCACATCCTTCTCCCGTTTTTGCTGTGCTGGGGATCAAACCTGGGCCCTCAGAAAGTGTGGTGCAGCACTCCACCAACTGAGCTAAAACCCAGCCCTGAATGTGTGTGTGTATGTACGTATGTATGTATGTATGTATGTGTGTATGTGTACACACACACACACACACACACACACACACACACACAATTTTCTCCTTAAAAGGGCTCTTGGGTTCCAGTCTCCATGGGCTCCTTGGGAGTAACCTATGACTCGGTAGGAGCTGCATGATTCTTATCTCTGGAAACCTCCTGCAGCCTGGATGAGAAGCGCAGTTGCTGAGAGCTGAGGACTGCCTGCACACCCCTATCTATGATGGAAGCAGTCTGCATTCTTTGCGCATCACATGGACATGAGAGTTTTCTGCAGGGAACACCATCATGTCTCTTCAGAGGCCAGTATTTCTAGTTGCAAACACTGTGTGCTGCCTGCCCCCAAGAGGGGCCCTTGAACAGGGCATTGATGCTGTCCTGCTGGCAGGGATGTGGTGAGAAAATACATATGCTTATCTCATATGTGGGAGCCTTTAGCAAAAATAATTATATTTGGTGACTTTCTGCTAATTTTGTAGATTGGCTTCTATGCTATGCTTCTGTTTGGTTCCTGAGGCAGTTGGATTCAGCTAAAATATTGGCCTCTCATAAGACTGAAAGCTCAGGGGAGCAGCACATTATCTCATTCACCACTGTGTCCCCACTGGTTAGAACACCACCTACCACAAATTAGACACTCAGCTAACATCTGGTTGGCTACTGCAAAGAAAGTATAGTATCTTATCCCATAGCCAGTGGTAAGTTCAGGGCTGGGGCAATAAGACTCTTCCCTGGCTTTGGTGTTCAGATGTTGAGAGAGAATTCTCTTTCCTTTGGGCTGTTAAACTGGGAATAGAAAGCTAGTCACAAAGAGGATAGAATTAGGCTATCAGACAAACCAAAGAGGAGAGAAAGAGGGAGAGAGAGAGGGAGGGAGAGAGAGAAAGAGAGAGAGAGAGAGAGAGAGAGAGAGGAGAGAGAAAAGCTAGCCCCACTATGACTAATATGATATTCAGCCCTCCTGAAAAATCTAACCCAGAATATTTTAGCTTCATGAACCAATAAATTTTCTTTCTTTTCTTTCTTTGTTTTTTTTTTCTTTTCCTTTCTTTATTTCTTCCTCTCTTTCTTCCTCTTTCTTTCTTTCTTTCTTCCTTTCTCCTTCTTTCTTTCCTTCTTTCATTTATATAGAAGTGAGCTTTCTATTGCTTAAAACTAAAAGCAGTCTAACCTATACATTTGCTTCATACTATCCCTATCTACTTTCAAAGCCATTCATTACCCAATGCTGACAACTGATCTTCTCTTTACATTTAATGCAGGTGGATCTTTTAAATATCCCTTTTTACATAGTGGTCCTTTTGCCCATCCCTTTTACTCACTCTAAGCAGAACTATGTTTCAACTACACATTTAGGGTAGATGTATTATTCCCATACATAGAATGTAGAAAGAGGGAATCCTTCAAATTCCTGGATAGCCAACTTTATAGTCCCCACTGGTGACAGATCTCACAAACCTAGAACACAGTGCCACCTTGACAGCTGCCATCAACTTTGCCAGGGATCTTGGTGAGGACAGCTGGCTCTGTGATCAGCTCTGATGGGCAGCTCTCAGTTGTCAGTAGCTTGTTTTATAGTAATGGGACTAGCCAGCTAGAGGGCCAGTTTACAGGGAACAAAAGAGAGAGAAGAAGGTAGATATCCCTTGGATCTTTTATGTGACAAACCCTGACCTGGGTGTTGCACATCCCTGGGAGATAAGTAACATTCCTCATTCACAGCTGTGGACATGAGGCCCAAAGGGGTTCAGCTATCACTTGGGCAGGGACTGAGATATTTAAGTGATAGATCTGTCTAATCTGACTGTCCATGCTTTTTCTTGTTCCACTATGTTGCCTCCTAGAGCCATATTCTGAATTGTTTTGTGCAGTTTCAACCACTCAGCACCATGCTGGCCACCACCATAAGCCCAGTGGTGTACTCGCCCTGTGTTTATCACTGATTCATACAAACATAGTGAGTTAATGTCATAGGACCCCCCCCCCCCATACACACACACACACATCAGTGCAGGAGAATTGCTTGGCATGAAGGCGCACAGGGACAAGAGAAGTTTGGAGTCCAATATTCTTCCTCTGTGGCCCACCCAGACCCTGGGGTGAGAGTGTGGCCCAGGAAGGCGTTCTGTTCCTGAACTAAGCAGGGATGCCTCTGGCTGGGCGACAGCCACTGACCCACCTCATTTTTGTTCTGCAGGTGTTGGGAAGAGGATGCAGCCATCCCCAAGCCTCAACAGGGAAGGGCAGAAAGTGCTTCACTGTGCATGGGTGAGTGCGCACATGTGTGCATGTGTGGTCCTGGGAGTGAGGGCCGGGCAGGGACCAGTCTGCAAAACAACATTAAGAAACCGAAACATTTTCCACTGAGAAACAGAATTACTGCCCATGGAATTCTTACCCAGCCTGAGAAGTGAGCAGCAACCCCTCCTTTTCATTAGTTAAACAAAGAGAGTTATTTTTCAAATGAAAACTTTCGGTGTGGAAAACAATCTAATTCCCGGGGCTTTTGGAGAAGCAAGATTCTCAGTGCTCCAATAAACATGTCGACGTGGATGTACAGCTGCAAGGGCAGTGCGGGTACCCTGATCAAATGATAGGGCAGGTCTGGCCAGTGGGAGATGCAGGGACTTAGCTTCAGGCCTCTCAAAACAATCCCAGGTAGAAAGGCCAAAGAGGGAATGAACCATGGCCTGGGAAGAGTTCAACTGTTCTGCGAGGTACAAAAAAATGAAAATACAAATATTTTCTGTAAGTGCATTAAATGATCCCCTTTCTTCCTCCAAGGCAATGAGCTCCTTCTGGCTGGAAAATAATCTGCACACTCAAGCCCTGCTTGGTTCAGGGAGGTGTGTTCTGCCTTATTGAACTCCTGGCCTTCAGAGTTCTCCCAAACAAAAACCGACTTCCATTTGCAGACCCATGGGGTGATGTCATGGCTTTCTCTTGAAGTGGCCTCACCATGAAAGTCCCCTGGTTACTTGCATTTATTTAAGAGCAGGCAAGAAGACAAAGGCAGACTGCCAGGGTTTCTAGCTCCATCCCCTAGCAGTGTGTGCTCCCTCTCTGGCCTCCACTTGCCCATCTGCAAAGGGGAAGAGCAATGGAACCTACCATAGAGTGGCATAAAAATTAAATGAGACACTTCTTACAAAGTACTTAGCACCATTTCTGGACAAAGGAATAGCTCAATTGAAATGTGGCTATGATTATGAATTAAAGGGACCTGGCATATGTTCATAGGCATAAGCTTCTTAAATTAATAAATATCATTCTTTGAGACTTCCACTTTCCCCATCTCACTGGCAGAGGGCATGTTGTTTAAAAAAATAAAAAGCAGACACAAAATAGCTGCTCCTCAAGCTGAAGCTTCCTTCTCTAATCAGTCCGTGAATGTTTTGGGGAGTGCTCTATTTAACTTGGCTGGCCTCTGGTTTTGCCGTGAGTAATATGCTGGGCTTAATTTCAAACTTGACATAGCCAAGATCACTGGATACTTGAGCTTCCCCGAGCTGAGTTGATACAGCTGCTCTGCCCCTGGTCACTGGTGAGTTGTCTCTGAGGACTCCAAAGGGTCTTAACACGAACAGGTCAAGGTGCAGGGATAGCCACAGTGGTCAAGGACATGGATTCCCACAGAGAAGCGCCCACGTGAAACAAGAGTAGGAGGACTGGGCAGGCCTAACAGGGAGTTGGTGGAAGCTGAGATGGAAAGAGAGTGGCCAGTGTGGAGAGACATGGCTCCACAGAGCTTGAGGGGAGATGTTAGAGAATCCTTACCCTGCAGAGAGTGCAGAAGACAAGAAGACACCATCCTGATTATGACGTTGTCATAGTAATAAACAAAGGGAGCCAAAGCTCCCCAACAGAGGATTTCTGAGACCAAGTAGATCAGACGACAGAATTTTGCTTTGAAAAGAATTGAGTATGGCTTTCTTTTAAACATGGGCTTCATTACAAATAAAACTGAATAAACCAAATTCAATTTCAACATGTTTTTCCCTAGGAACTTAGCTCTGGCATGAAACAAGGCTTGCCTGAGGCCACCTGAGAACGACAATGTGCATGGGCAAATGGAGCAGAGTGTTAATTTTGAGGCTAGCTCAACCTCCATGACAGGCAGGCTGGCTCACAGATTGAAGAAGCTAATGACCACTAAGTGCTTGCTCTCTGGCTAGGAAATGTCTCCTTGGCTTCTGAGGTAGCAACACTCTTACCTTAAAAGGTTTGGGCTGGTGATCTGGGCCTAAGAAGAAGCTGATTCTCAAATCTGGTGGGAAACTCAAGCATTTCAAAAGTGGAAGATAAGATGTTCTAGAAGCAATATGATTATGAATATATATTTTAAATGATAATTATAATTAATCATATTAGCCTTCATAATCTCCCACTATAACTTAATACTGGTAGATTCATCTTCCTCATGTTTTTTTGAAGGATATTTTGTCTCAAACTACAAATTTCCCCCTTTACTCTGATTTGTGGTGGTTTTAGCTTTCTGAATGATTTCTCTATCTTCTAAAGATTGGCATATGAGAGAGACTGAGGTTTGGGTATTATATAAAGTTAGAGAGTCATGATGGCACTTAAATTCTGAAACTTCAGAATATACTTGGCCCCTGAATAAAGCACCCACACAGCTCACTTGGTCATTTCAACATTGAAATAGAGAATATTATTGCAGATAGAAAGCCCCTAAGCAGAATATTAGCAAATCAAATATAATATATTAAAAGGATCAAATAAAGTTGGCAAAGCCAATTTAATTTCAGAAATGCAAGGTTGGTTTAACACTTCAAAATCAATCACTATATCTCATCACAGTAACAGAATAAAGAAGAAAAATTGTATGATCACTTCAAAAGATGAGTAAAAAGCTTTTGATAAAACTGAGTACTTGTTCATGACTAAAAATCAATTTTATGCTTATAACCATATTAGAAAACAATACTTTAAATCTGATATCATTTATAATAGCACTTTAAAAGTCAAGCACCTTGATAGGAGTAAATCTGGCAAAATTTATGCACCTGACCAGTGTGTAAAAAAACACAAAACATTATAAAGAATATTCTCTAATGATTTAAATAAAGGAAAGGATATACTATGCAAATTGAATTGAAAGAATCAGTGTTATAAAATTGTTAATGGTCTCAAAATTAACTATTGCCTTGGTGCAATATTAGTCAAAATCCTAGCAGGTTTTCCATCATTTTCCTTCCTTCCTTCCTTCTTTCCTTCTGGGCTTCCAACCTTCCTTTATTTCCTCTCTCCCTTCCTTTCTTTTCTTCTTTTTCTTGTGAAAATTTGTTAGCTAATTCTAAAATGTATATGGAAATGCAAAGAGTCAAAAATATTCAAGACAAATTTAAAGAAGAAAGTTGAAAGACTTGTCTTACCACATATCAAACATGATTATAAAGCAGTAGTACCTAAGGCAGTATGACACTGGCATAATCAGAGATGAGAAGACCCATGGAATAGATTTGAAAATCCAGAAACAGAGCAGCAAATAAATCACCTAATTTACATAAGAGTGCCACTGCAATGCAGTGTGTAAAAAATAGTTTTGAAATAAATGGTTGGGTTAATTGGATTCCCAAAAGAGAAAAGATTACTTCGACTCCTTTCTCACACCATATAAAAAAGTCAATTATTGATGGATTGTAGACCTAAGTGTAAAAAGCTTAGCATTAAAGCTTCTGAGATGTGATGCAGGAGAATATCTTCATGACCTTGGGGTAGGGAAATCTAAACAAGACATAACATTCACAAACCATAAAATGAAAGACTAATAAGTACTTTTGAAATTAAGAACTTCTTCCCATGAAAAAAGACAAGAAAAAACACAGGCATATGATTGTTGTTGTTGTTGTTAGGTGCCGTCAAGTCAGTGTCCAACTCATAGCGACACTATGTACAACAGATGAAACACTATTGTCAGTGATTCTCTGCTATTCATAGAGATTTCAGTGGCAAGTCATAGCATAGGAGAAGATATTTCATAAAATACTGGTATATCAAAAAACTTGTATCTGGAATATTTAAAGATTTCTTATATGAAAACAATAATAACAACATATAGTGTATTAAAGATGAGCAAAAATAATTGAACAGTCTCTTCATAAAGGAAATATCTAAACTGATAATAAACTTAGGAAAAGATGCAAAATTTAAATCACAGTTCAATATCAACACATGCCCACCAGAATGTAAACTGCAGATAAATTGGCAATGCTGAGTATTAGTGACAATATGAAATGACAGGGGCTCTCACATAATGTTAACAGGAATGGATCCAGATATGACTGCCTTATAAACCTGTTTTTGCAACATCTACTAGAGTTAAGATGCACACTGTATGACCCAACCATTCTTCTAGATATGTACCCTCAGAAATGCATGTATAAGGATGGCAATAGAAAAAGAATGTTCACAGCAATGCTATTTTTACTGGCCAAAGACTGGAAGCAATACATATAATCTATTCACACTTGTTGATGTTGTTATTGTTAGATATCCTCCAGTTGGGTTTTCAATGGCTGATTATTTTGGGATTGTTCGGGAGTGGATTGCCACCGTCCTCCTCCCCTTTTTGTGGTGCTGGGGATTGAATCCAGGGCCTGAGAGAGCATACAGCAGTGCTCTACCAGCTGAGCTAAAACCCAGCTCCATCAATACTTAGAATGGTATAAATTATGGTATGTACAAGATGGAATGTTCTATATAGATGAGAATGAACCAGCTACCACTTCAAGCCACAAAATGGATAAGAATTGTAATATTGAAGAAAAGAAAAAATAACAAAAAATTAAAAATATTGTGTGATTCTATGTGACCATTAAAAACAGGAGAAATGAGTCTCTTCTAATGGATGACAGTAGGAGTCACTCAGAGAGTGGAAGCAAGGAAAGTAGCGTCAGGGAAATGGCAATATATGAAGGCCAGATCCAAATGGTGGTGACATGGGTGAGTTCACTCTGAAAACTCCATCAAACTGTACACTAATGATAGCAGATAAGTTATACTACAAAATACAAAGCTGGCCAAAACAATAGCAAAAACCCCAGATGACCTGGACAAATGGACCAGAGGACCTGTGCAGATTCCTTTGAGGCTGGGCATTCATTTTTGCAGGCTGCTTTATGTCTTTGTGGGTTTGGTGCTGTGTCCATTATTGTTTCCATTGCTTCTGTGTGTTGACATGGCTTCATCACTTCCTTCTCTTCTGCCCTGTGCCTTCGATCTGAACGTGATGTATTGATTTGACCCTTCCTTTGGATGTTTTGCCATTGGAGCTGATTTCTTCTCAACTTCCACTTCACTAAAAATGCCCCGTATCGGGTTAGTACTATTTCTTCTGAAATTTTTGTTAATGACTTATTTTCATTTTATTGTTTTAATGTTTATTCCTTTATTTAACCTGTTCCTATTGTTGCCTAATAAATTTTAGGTTCTTGTTACTGATAATTTCTTAATAACTATTAGATCATTTGTGTTCTACCTTTTTCCACCTCCCCAACCCACAACTTCTCTTAAAAGTTCTCTTCTATGCTTTTCTGTCTAATGTGGTGGGAGTAAGGGGTGTGGAATAGAAGCTCTTTCTTATTCTTTACCCTCCAGCTCCACTAAAGAGTCAGATGATCTGGCATACAATAGGAAAGGGGGAAAAGAAAAAGAAGATTCAAAAATGATAACCAAAACAAGCACTTCCCAGTTGCCAAAAGTAGTTTAACTGATTACTCTCCTTGCAGATTTACCTAAGAAGCCAAGTGACCTGAGTCCACTTATGAAACTATTGGGCCTTGCTTTTATTTTTTCTTTTTCAAAATAAATCCTCTAGTTTTCAGTTGGAGACACTGAAGAAACCAGGGAGTTTGTATTTTTTTTTTAAATCCATATGAAGGTTTTGGCCAGGAGTTTTTCGAACACTGAAATAAATTTTTAATTTGGACTTTGATATCCAGACAAGCCCAGCTCATGTTCTCTTGGGTCTCCTTCTCAGAGACCAGACTTCAAACAGACCCTGCTCGCTGTCTTCGCAGAAGCAGCAGACGGGCACCACAGCAGCCGCGGTCTACAGAAACCACTGTGCTTTCTGCTTCCCTGTGCTGGACCCTGCTTGCTACCTTGCCCTGGACAGCAGCACATCTCACTCTGTGGACCTAAAGCAAAGTTCCTCTGCTGAAAATGAATGAGCATGTAGACTGTCCAGGCAGAAAATGCTGGGGACACTGCATGTCCACCTGAGGACCCTGCCTGGAGCATTCTCAATAAAATGCAATGGAATCTTGAAGAGAGAAAGAAAGAAAGCTATGTTGTTTGGCTTATTATTTATTTGCTTCTTATTCTTTCCATTTCTGACTGTGTTTTTAACAGTTTGGACTGTGGAAGAAATAGATATGTTTCTTACAGATGAGCCCCCAGAGACTCTTTGGTTTAACTCTTAGTTTAACTTCCTGAAACTCAACTGGTGAAATAGAAAATGGGAAGGAGGAAAAAAGAAACTGATTTTCTGTGACAAGTACAGAAACAGCTTATTTCCTTCTGGAGATCTAGATGGAGGCTACAAGGAATTGAAACTTAATACCTAGCGTCCCTCAGAAAAGTGACCACCCCGGGGCTGTTACCATCATTTCCTGCTAATTGTCACCTGAAATAACCAGTTGTGGAAAGGCATGAAGGCCTAAAGCAAAGGAATGTCATTTGGGGAATGTGTAGCACACTCGTGTCCCATAACGAAATACAAATGATTTAACAGCAGCACTGACAGGGTTCTCCAAATAAATCATTTCCATTCTCACCACTTCAGATCACTTACTGTAATTGCCATGAGACAGATTCAGGGAGTTGGCTATTGGTCACCCAAGGTCCAGGACAATTTCCCCCAGTTACCTATGAGGATAAATTGTAGCTCTGACCTCATTTACAGCTCTTTCCTAACGCTGAGGGGCAAGTACTCTCTGCATCCCAGGGGAGCCTAGAAGTTGAAGGTGAGCAGCATAATTGCAAAGTCTTTCTACGAATCCTCTACCTCCATCCTGTGGCGCTGACTCTGAAGTGGACTCTTGAAAGCTCAGGTGCTCACAAAGTGTTGCTGTTGTTGGCCTGGCCTAGCTTTTCCACCAAACCATATACCTGGTCAGACTTGCTATGGTTTTAATGTTTATGTACCTCCAAAATTCATGTTGAAACATAATTCCCAATGTAATGGTATTAGGAGGGGGGGCCTTGGTGATTTGCCATGAAGGCTCCATACTCATGAATGTGATTAGCGTCCTTATAAAGGGCTTGAGGGGGTAAGTTCACCCCTCTATCTCTTCCTTCACCTTTACCATGTAAAGACTCACTAAAGTCATCTTTTTAATTTTTTCCCTCAGTACTGGGGGGCTGACTCCGGAGCCTCATGCATAATTTGCAAGTGCTCTACCACTGGACTGCACCCTTAGCCCATTTCTTATTTTTTATCTTAGATGGGGTCTCACTAAATTACACAGGCTGCCTCTGCTCTGAAACCTACGATCCTCCTGCCTCAGCCTCCCAAGTCACTGGGATTACAGTTGTGTGCTACCATGCCTGGCAAAGGCGCCATCTTGAAGCAGAGTTAAACCTCACCTGAAATGAAAACTGCTTGTGCCTTGACTTTGGATTTTTCAGCCTCTAGAACTGTGCAAAATAAATTCTGATTATTTATAAATTACCCAGGCTAAGGTATTTTACTACAGCAGCATGAATGGACTAAGATAAGACCCAACCATGCCCCTGTGTATTTCCCCCACTTGCTCCAATCTTTCTCTGTACTTGTTGCAACCAATAAGGCTTTAGACTTTTGATATTTTAGGGGAAGTCAAGTTCCTCTGTGCATTTGACTGTCTAAGAGTTACTATCTTCTGTGAACTGCACTACTCATTTGAGCTAGTCACCTTGTCCTCTTGGCTTCCTTGGCACTTTGGCCACATCTATATACCTGTTTTTCTGTCTTCTGTGGGCTAGGAACCCCTGGGACAATGGACTTGGTATCTTCCATCTTTGCATCCTCACCATCTACCAGAGTATGCAGGGAACAAATATCCAAGGAAGCAAGAGAGGAGAAAGGACAATAGCCTCGTGATTCAGGTCCACAAATCTACATGTAAACCGATAAAACTCAAATTCAGACAAGTTTCTTAGAGAGCCTTTATGCCAAGATGAAAACTTTGATATGGATGCCACCATAATATCAGTAGAGTCAGGATGATCATGTAGCCATACCCTCTGTAAGACCTCCAAGACTGTGTCATCTCTTTCTCTGATAGCCAGAGCCTTAGCTCTGATCTTTGTTATCCCACACCAGAGGAACTTCCTGGATAGTTCATGTGTCCAGGCTCCCCCTGGCCCACTCACCATCATTCCATTATGGCCAAGTAGTCATTTCCAAAGGACAGATCTCACTGCACTATCTTCATGTGTGAGATGCTCACTCTCAGGAGTCTCCTTGCTTTCAAGACTGTCTACAATTGCCTGTGGCCCCATCCAATTCTCTAGACCACCCAGAGACCTTCATGCAACCCCCTTAGGACATATTGCTTAGTACTAGCTTGGGTCTTTCAACACTTTTGGGCCAGCAGGTGTACATCTGTTATTTTAGAACCCAGCTAAATAATTGTTTCAGAAAACCTTGCTAAGGAACCACAAGCCAGCTGATATTTCTCCTACTTTGTATCCTCCTCTTACTGGGGTGCTCCATCTTGAGCACATCCTCACCAGCCTCCTCCTCCTCACTGATACCTACTGTCAAGGCACCACCTATCAGGGGCTGGGCTGAGGTTTTGGCACCACCTATCAGGGGCTGGGCTGAGGTTTAGCTCAGTTGGTAGAGTGGTGCTCTCAGTCTCTGAGGACCTAGGCTCAATCCTCAGCACCACAAAAATGGGAGGAGGACATGGCAATCCACTCCCAAAGCAATCCTGAAATAATCAGCCATTGAAAACCCTATGAGGGTCACTATGAGTTGGACCCGACTTGACAGCAGCTAACAACAACAACATCAGGGGCTGGGCCCACACATCATAGTGAGAACTCAGCTCTTGACCACAGCACTCCATTGCCACCACCTGAGGCCAGAGGCCACACCCCTCTGACTCTTGTGTTCATCTCTTATCTCCATGAACAGAGAGGCAGCATTGAGCAGAAAGGTAGGAGTCTTGCCAGTTGGACTACAGCCACCAGGGTCCCTCTTTCTGATAGTTTCCAGTAAATGACATTTCTGCATTGACCCCTATGGACACCTTTCTTTGAATACAAGACAGTAGACTGGTTTGGCAGAAGGACTTGTGACCGGGCAGCATTCCCAGCATTCCTTCCTTCTCATCCAGGTCTCCTTGGGCACCAAGTGGAGAACCCAGTGTGTGTTTGTCCTATTGTCAGGTAAGGAAGCAAGGAAGCGAGACAGAGGCAGGAAGGAGGAGAGGAAAGGTGGGGCCAGGGTGATGCAGTACAACCTATGGCCATGGCACAGTGGCTGGGCCAAGCAAAGGGTCAGGATTTGGCCCCCAAGCTGTGCCTTCCTCCCTTTTAGGCAAGAAGTCAGCCTGATCCATGGCTGGCGGGGCCTGGGGAGAAGGAATCTCTGAACGTGGCTCTGAGGCTTTGAGTTCACTCCTAGTAAGCAACAAAAATGAGATGGTTATTTGTTTGATGGTAACGATCTCCATGAGGCTCCACAGTCGGAGCTGCAGTCGGCACGCCACGCGGCAGGCCTTCCTCTGGGTACGAGAGGATTTCCTTGGTTTGGTAGGATTCATTTGTTTTTTAAACGAGCCTGTTTATTTTCTCTTCCTTTAATGTTATGATTTTTTTTTTCAGGCTCAATGAGGAGGATACATAATGTACAGCCGAATCTGCAATCTCCTATTTTGTCAGCTGCTTGTGTTGATTAAAAGTTCAATAAAGATCCTGTGATAAAACAGAGCTATGTTCAAAGGATTGTGTTATGTTTTTAAAAGGCTGAGCTTGGCAGAAAAGATGTAGAGTGTAGGTTTGCTACCTTGATTTCCCCCTCCCTTTTCTTAGACAGGGGAGGACTTGAGGAGAATCCTGCAGTGGTTTCTAGTACCTGTGGATAGTCAGAGAGATCAACCAAGTCCCAAGTAAAGAGCAAGGTCTAACTGAAATGATAGGGAGATTGTTTATCAAACCAGTGTCAAACGTGTGACCCTCTCCTCCCACAGGTGTGACTGACAGCCGCGCTGCAAGACATCAGCCTGGCATAGAAGGGGTGGGGAGCAGAGCCACAGCAAAGTCAGGTCACAGAGCTCCAGGAATTCCACACCCAGTGATTCACTCAACTCACCCAAGACAGTCCATTCCAGAAAGATTCCACTGAACTGCCAGGAATGCATTGCTTTAAAGATCAGGGACCACTCAAGGATCCCAGGAGAGAGGTGTCAGCAGTGCCTACCTGCTCTCCTCCCCACCACCCAGCTTCCTACCAGACAGCTCCTTCCTGGCAGCCTCCAGTCTCCCAACTCTTATTCAGAAAAAGGCCAAGAAATGGCTGTGCGTGAAAATCAGACTAGCCAAAGTCGCTGACTTTATGCAAAGCAGGCAAGTGCAGTCAAAACACTTACAGCAATCAATTCGAGTTGTTGGGTAAAGTTTTTTCCGTGTTCCATACATTATTGAACAGTTAATTTCGTCTTTGTGCCTGCAAGACATTCCAGCTCTAAGATGACAGCTTTATCCATTAAGAAGCATGCGGTGACAGCCGTGCAGAGAGAGTCTTGCCAGCCCAGCCTGCCGGGAGGCGAGCCTGCATCACCGCGAGAAATTCTGGGACACATCAACATCTTAATCAATATGCGAGAGTCAATTACCGGGGAAGCGAGGGCTTAAGCAGGAGCTGATGATGAGGTTCACGTGCAAATGGGCTTGATCAATACACAGCTGAATCTCACACGTGGCTTCACAGCAGTCCTCCATGACACCCAGCTGCCACTGGCAGGGGCCAACCACGCCCTCTCCCAGCATCTTTTCCATGCTGCCAATCACCTACTCTACTGGAGCCTCCTTGGTTCATTTCCTTAAGGAATATGTTGGGAACCATCAAAGCCAAACCGTTGGATACACAAGCCAGGCCCTTCTGACAGACTACTTAGAATCAAGATTTCCTATACAGGCACAAGGGGATGATTACACCCACCTGTCTAGCTGGAAAGATGGCCCTGGGAGGAACCCTCGTCCTTGCCTCAGTTCTCTATAACCTCTGCTATTGCTGTAACTTCTTAACTGGCCTCTGAACTCATGCATGGCTCCTGCAATCTATCTTTCACTAGCTTTTAGTAAGTTGAATTATGTCACGTGTCCCTAAAACCCTATAATGTCTACCTAGGTAAAAAACACCTAAACCCCACAGCAGGTTTTCAAGGCCTCCAGTCACAGTCTCACAATAGCACTTGAGTGCTCATCTTTAAACACTAATGTGCTCTTTACTCCCTTATAAATGGCCTTCCCTCCTCCATCTCTTGTCTTAAGGCCTCTGAAGACTTCTCTAAATTCTTGGCCAAAAGTGGGTGACCCCACCATTATTCGTTTGAGGTTTGTGTTTAGATTCAAGTTGGATGTTTGTGTGTTTGTTTTTCCCCTAAGATTATCTTTTCCACGAGAACAGGCCCTGGAAGTTTGTTCTTGACATTACTGTTGAACAACCTTTGTGGGAACAGCCACATCCCTGGCTCTTTTCCTCAGTAATGTAAATGTTTTTGTCATTGTAGTCCTGGGGTGGGTGGTCCCCTCTCCCTCCAGCTCCAGTGTCCTCTCAGACTCTCTTTGTTGTTGTTCTGTACCAACCTGGTTGGAGAATTCAGCTCCTGTTGGAGATCCCAAAAAAGAATCCATTTGCACAAGTGATTTAGCGAGTGGTGTAGGCCTTGCTGAAGATTTGGTGTGAGGTTTACAAACTCTCTACAGCAGATAACCGAAATCCCTACAGATATTTCTTCTTTGCCCCCATTGTGCCTGCTCAGAAACCCAGATGTTTCCTCCTATTGCTCCCCATGTGGCCTCCACCCAGTGGCACACATTCTTCAGCTCTCATTCCTGCCTTCAAGTTGTCCCTCTCCTTCCACATCACTCCCATCTTCAAGAGGAATCACCATACAAGCGACTAGGAGTGGAAGGCTGTTCCATGACAGTGAGTGGTCTATACTCTCCACCATCTCTTCCCAACTATTTCTTCAGGGCCTTTATCATCTTAAAGATGCATATAAGAAAAGATGAAGAGCCACCACAGGAACCAGAAACAGAAAGGCTGTGAGAAGATGCCACCTCTTTCCCTTCCCTGTGGGTGAGGAGGACTGCCAGTGAGCTCACTGGGACAGAGATATGGAATTCTAGATTCAGAGGTCCTGAGGGCCTGGGGAATGGGCATGGGGGTGTTTCTTGTGGGGTGGAGAAACCACTCTTTGGGAAGAGGTATGGCTGGCTCTGACAGGCATAAGGGCATCTGGCAGGGGTCAGAGAGGAACAGGCCATTGTGGTTCACACTGCTTCCAGATGACCACCATGTAGGCTCAACAATATGAGAAAGGATGTTGGGACTTGAGGGAGAGAAAGGATTGAATTTTGCCCTGGTCAGAAAGCCAAGAGAATTCACACAAGAATTCCTCTATCTTTTGTACAATTCAGAAAGGTGAAAAGATGTTTGGACAGTGTTTGACAGATGTATACAGGGGCGAGAGCACAGCCTCAGTCCCAGGGGTAAGCTGAAGTTGAGCCTCAGGACTGCTGCCCATATAGTGTGGGAGCTACAGGGAGGTGCAGGTAGGGGTGCTGAAAGAGAGGGTGTGCCATGAGGTGGCAACAGCAAACATTTGTCACACACTTTTTAAACTGTCTGCAGCCATACCACTGTGGCATCTGATTCTGTCAGATCTCAGAAGCTAAGCAGAATTGGGCCTGGTTAGTACTTGGATGGGAGACCGCCTGGGAATGCCAGGTGCTGTAGGCTTGGGAGAAGGACTGAGAAACCCACTCCCAAAAAACAACCATTAAAAACCCTATGAATAGCAGAGAAGCACTAACAATACTGTTTCACCTGTTGTACATAGGATTGCTATGAGTCAGATACTGACTTGAGGGCACCCAAGAACAACACTTTTTAAAAGCAGTTTTCATGAATGATAGCTAACTCAATTTAATCTTAACTGTAGTCCTATGGGATATGCATCATCAATACCACTTCATAACTGTGGAAATAGCAACCAGAAAGGAGATTAGGTGGCTTCTCTAGGGACACATGGCTTGGAAGTTGGGAGCTAGAATTCTAACTGGGGTCTGAAGGGTGTGGTGCTGAATGGAGTAACATCAGTTTCTTTTCTTTGAATGGAGTAACACCAGTTTCTTTTCTGTATCCCATTACTCCATTCAGAACACCCCCTTCAGACATTGAACATGACCCTGGAAGGGTCCAAATTTAAGTTCAGGTTGCTGGTGTGGTTACACTTGACCGTGAGATGTATGAGGTCCCATCTGATGACAAGAGCATTAACCTCCTCCTTGTCTCCTTCTCTGACTGCAAGCTCTTTGAGGCTGGAGAAAAGCCATTCACGACAGCCCCGGCAATAATGACATCTACCATTTCTTAGATTACTATATGCTAGGATCTATGCCAATTGTTTTATGTGAATTATTGTACTCATTCCTCCCAATCACCTGATAGTCTCCATTCTACAGAGTAGGAAGTGGGCATAGAAAGATTAAATAACTTGCCCAAGTTCACATACTAATAAGTGGAGGAGAAGATTCAAATCAAAGTCTAAGACATTGGTGGTAAACTCTTGGCCTGGAATAAAGTCTGAGGGATTTAAGGAAATAGTGCCTTAATGGAGTTTCCTTTTCAGAAGATGAAAACACGTAGGCATAGGGAAATTTTAATTAATATTATAGGTTGAATGACCTCTATACTAATTCACACAAGAACATTCCATTATTCAACCATTTATTCTTTGAACAAAAATTTATTAGAGTCTACTGTGTGCCAGGCTCTGGGATATAGGGATAGACAAGATACACCTGGTGATCTTGAAGCTAACCATAAACTGGGAGATAATCACGGAACCATGGCATGTGATAGGAGCATCCTAGTGGAAAAGACCAAGAATCACGGGAGCCCAATGGGTCACTAATCTAGTCTGGTGTGGGGTTAGAGAAGGCTCATTCAGAAACAAATGTATAAATGCTATCTTCATGTTGGAAGTCCTCATCACATCCTCACTTTGGTTCATCAGTATCCATCGAGTCCTTTGTACTAAGCACAGAGAGTTATAAAGAGTTTTCATGCCTTTATGAAATAACTAGAGACACAGGGATGATGATGACCTTAAGGGGCAAGAACTAATCAGATTCAGGCTGACTATTACATAGAGTGGAGAGGTTATGTACAGGGGCCTTGGAGAAATACATACCAATCTCTGAATTGAAACCTACCTCTTATAGCTCCACAGTCCAAGGGTGACCTTAGGCTGATGATTTCCCATCTCTGAGCTTGTCTTTGGTCTATAAGATGAGAATAATACTGATTACACATACCTCATAAAATTTCGATGAGGACTCCATAAGACTGTGCACCCAAATGAAGCGAAGCACACAGCTCATAGGAAGAGTCCAACTGAAGGTATTATTATAATAGCAATCATTGTCAATATTGCAAAAGATGAGAGGGTGAGAATGGCTCTAGTATTCCACATGTGGATAATTGGGAAATCAGGGAACTAAAACATGGAATTCTGGGAAAGGAAGGATTATTTTTTGAAATATGTTGAATGTTAGCGGAAGCCCCCATTTTTGAATGTCCCACGAACAGGAGCTGGACACACCAAACTGAAGCACCAATGAGAGGTCGGCATGGATCATGGAGATTAACAAAGAAATCATGGCTCAAACTGTGAGAATCAATGAGAGAGTCTGGCAAGAGAATAGAAAGGAAAGGCAGAGAGCAGGGGGTTGCCTTGGGCAGCTGCCTTATTTTGGGAGCAGGACAATGAAAAGACACGTTGACCTCACTGCTGTTACAGGAAGACACGGTGGCTGTCAGGTTGCCTTAGCAATGCCTTAGCAAGCTAAGTAGCGTCTCACCAGCCTGGACCAAGAAAAGGCTGCCATGTAGGCTAAATCTTAAGTGGCACTCACAGGAGATGTGGAAAGTTCCTGTGGCAACTTACTGAAAATCCTCACTCCAGTTATTTTCCATTCCTGCTGAGATATCCTTGTGTCCCTCAGGTTATGATATAAATATTTTATGAAGTACAGAGGGTTGAGATATCTTAACATTAACTGGAAACTCATTTTTCTGAAAGGTAAAGGATGTATTTTCCACTTGCAAAAATATGAAACTCTAGATTGGACAAAGACATGGAAGTGTCACATTGCAATATCTTATGCAATGCTTCCCAGGGGTTCAAAGTACTTAAAATATTACTACAATTCTTTTCTCCCAAGAAGCTTATAAAATTTGTCATCTGAGTTTAAAATTGGGTAATTGCCTAAAACATTGTAGATGTTCAGTAAATGTGTGTCCTCTTCCCTCATGTGATAATGGCCAAAATGTGGTCTACAGACCCAGGGAGGGGAGGGGCATCTGAGATATTTCCAGGCTAGACTAAACTCCATCAGCAGCAGTTAGGGGAGATGAGAGAGAAGAAACTCAATTAAAAGCGGTAAAATAGAAAAGATATTCTAAAGAGAGATGAGAGAACTCTGTGATGGAGTAAAGTTGCAGGGGTGTGGGCTAGAAAAAAAATGACCTATAGTTTATGAAGGGAGTATAGAGATTGATACTAACAGGAATTCTTTTTCTAATTGTACAGAAAGAGTTGACCAGCTTTTGCCAAGGAACGTTCTGGCAAAACCATCTGAGGTACTACAGGGCTCCAACTCTCTCTCTGTGGATCACAGTTGCTGCACAAAGAACAAGAAAATGTGAAGTACCCAAGTGAATGGTACCAGGCTACCTCCATCCTATACTTGCTTATCACCTCCACAGGATTCTGTGGGGCCAGAGTCCTATTCCTACCGCTTCATTATACCTGTGGCTTAGGAAATTGGGAAACTTTAAGGGAAGTATGATTCTGGTACCAAAGAGCATTGTGCTAATTCCAAGTCTGTGTCCTGTGCTAGGATGGCCTTCAGTTTTATCTGAAGGGGGTGGGCAATATGTGAGAAAAACATTGGCCCTGTAAAGGGATCCTGAAAGAATGACATATTTGTCTGTTAAGCATAAATATGAACAGCCATGGAGATATGGCCCTGTGGTGTGAGGTTTTCACTCCAGCAACATTCATCTATTGCCAGGAAACCCTAGATTTAGTACCTGAGGGACTGGAGTTTCAAATACCTTATACTTTTTTTTTTTAATACTCTGCCAAGAATTTAAATTGGTAAAAGCTGGGGACTGACAAAACTTGATCCCCAAGAGCTTTTCTGGCACTGGTTTATCAGAAAATATGGTGCCATTATTTTTATTATAATTATTATTTTTTTCTTTAGTGGGGCGAGAGCTCATTTATAACCCTGTGACTTCTACTCCCAGATGTATTTTTCTTTTAAAAAAAAGAATCCCAATGCTTAAATAAACAGAGGCTTTGCCTTTTGTAGTGGCGTTAAAAGCTGTCATTGGATTTACGTGTGAGGGGGTGCAAGCCTTTTCATGTTTTTAGATCAGATCAGAAAGAGTTGAAAGGAGAGAGCTAATTTTAGGATGCGTGTTGCCACTGGCTTCTCGAAACACATGCTTCTCTCCCACCCCAGCTCCCCACCATGCCCTGACCCCAGGAACACTTGACAGGACTTTGTAGAAAGGACGTGGTGCCTCTAACAGAGACAGTACTGGACACACAGAAAAGGGCAGAAGTGAGTTAGAAAGCCTGGGTGTGAGTCCTGGTTGCCATCGGTTTTTAGCAATGGAACTCTGGACAGTTTAGCCTAGGCTGGATTTTTCATCTGTAGAATGATAATTGGATTTTCCTCTGAAGGTTGCCAGGAGGATGAAATTAAACAAAAAATATTATGCAAAAATGCTTGGCACCATGAGTTTTTAAAAATGACAAATCTACAAGCGATGACTCCAGAGAAGGAGGAAGAAGGGGGAGAACATGGGGGCCAGTACTGTGGGTTTCCTCCCAAGGTTAGGCCCTTGACACAGACGTTCTAGCTGAGAAAACAACTGCCACCACGGAGACACATAAAACAAGAAGGCGCTGTTTACGGCCAAGCGTCTTTGCAGTGCTCATTGCTCCCTGCAGCCATATTCCCGGCTCCCTTCATATCCTCCCTGGATTCTACCCACAAGCAATTTCCAGGGTCAGCTCACCACTCCCTGCCCAGGGCAGCAGCACCAGCAGCAGCCGGAGCCTTCTCAAACAGACCTGGCATGTTGGAGCTGGCTGGAAATGATTTGAGTTTTATTATACAATTAGATGGAGTCTCTCAGGTGTAGTAGCCCTCCTCATACTTCGAAGAATAGATTAGCCATTAGGACTTTGTATATTTTTCCCAGTAATTGACGCCACATCCCATTTTCCTCACCAAAGGGAAAAGAACCACATAAAACAATCATGATTTGCGGGGCGGAAGGTGGAGGACAAGGGCATTCACAATGCCACAATATGTTTGTCCCCAGCTCGATCTACTTTCCTTACTCAGCTTTGAATATCTCTGCAAGGCAGGCAGAACACATCTCATTTTGTTTTGTTTTGTTTTGTTTTGTTTTGTGTTGTTTTTCCATTCCAGAGGCCCTCAGGCTCAGACTCCCCTAAGCACTTTACTAAGAATAAACCTGGCATCACTTCTGCCACCAAAAAACAGCAGCCACTGCTGGACAGAAGCCTGGACATTCTTAAAAAGCTCGTGGAATGCCCTTTCCCTCCCTCCCTTTCCTCCTTCCTTCCTTCCTTCCTTCTCTTTTTCTCTCCCTCCCCATCTCTATCTCTTCTTCCTCTCTTCCTTATGTCTTTCTTCTTATTATTCTCTCATTCTCTCTCTTTCTCTCTCTCTCTTTCTCTGTCTCTTGCTCTCCCCCCTTCCTCTCTCTCTCCCTCCCTCCCTCCAGGCTATTCCAGGATAGGGGCATTAGACACCCTCTCCTTCCATATCACCTTTCTTGTCTTAGGGAAGAAGGGGGAGCATATATATCAAAAGAACAGCCATTTGAGGCCTTTTGGTAACCTGGGTTGAGAAACAGAAAAAAGAGGATTCAGACCCCGCATTCATTTTCGTCCCCTCCCTTCATCCACTGAAAGTTTAGATTTTTCTCTAGAACAGGAAGAAATCCATCACATTGAGAATTCAAATAGGGACGAGTCCAGTCACCTAGGTAGGTTTTGCTGGTATTTGGCATAGCCTGGGTTTGCAACAGGCCTCCATTTGGCATCAGAGCTAAAAGCAGACACCTCAGGCCAGGCAGGCTGCATCCACGCAAGCAAAACAAACCAGATGTTCTCAGATGTCTGGTCAAACATTTGTTTCCTTTGGTTATGTCCTCATAGCCCAAGCTCAGATTTGATTCCAGCTGCAAGGCTGGGTGGCACCAGCAGACGGTTTTTATGTTCCACCCATTGCTGCAAAACATCTGTGAGCTAAAGGTCCTTCCCAACTGCAACAATCTTTGTGCCAAGGCTCAATGGGCACTTGACAGCTCCCATAACTGCCGGGAGGCTTGCCTGTGAGGTTGCCTGATGCAGATACAGGCCGCAGCAGTCTGCAAAGGGAAGTGATTGTCATTCTCCCTCCCTCCCTTTCTTCCTGGATGGACCATCAGACAAAATAGCCAGCAGCACCAGAATCAGTAGACATGACCTGTTGTGAGTACGTTCCTCAGCCTGGTCGATGCGTCCAAAGGGACTCCTTGCTGACACATCCCGGCGGGTTCCTTGGAGAGAAGCTGAAATGCCCATTTTCCAATGAGATCAATAAGCCCAATCAGGGACTTTCCACTCAGCAGAACTTTCCTCATGTACCCTCTGGCCTCTGCAGGCTACGCTGGACTCTCGTAATGGGAGGTCACCCCGTGTGCCACCCAGGCCTTACACTGCACCCAGAGTTTGTGTTCTCAAGGAAAAAGGCAAAGCCCTATGCTTTCCATTTGGTCCCTGCAAAGGACCCTGGAAGATCACAGGATGGAAAGTGACTTTTCTCTGGCCACAACTGGTGATGACTTGTGAACATGTTTGTTGTACCCAACTTGGCCTAAGCTAAATTTTACTGTTTTGAATGAAACTTGGGCCACTCTCCACCGTGTTTATGCCCTACCTCCATGAACCCCCTGCCAAACCCTAAGAGACCCCCTTCCTTTTAGACTGGGAACACGACATGGGACTGTAATCATAACCTCTCTTGATGGTTCTGAAAACATGCAGATACAATTATTTTCCCCTTCTCAACATACATATGTCCCTTCATTAAAAGAAAAAAGAAAAACTCACTGCCCGCTCCACTGCCCCCACTGGTATTAGCCAGCGGCCAAGTTCAGCTGAGCAGTCCCCGTGGGCGCAAACGAGCACCTGAGGGCACCATGAGCGGTGGCTCTTTTCCTCCCCCCTTCTTTTCCCTGTTGCCAGAAGAAACCCAGCAGGG
Source organism: Pedetes capensis (assembly GCA_007922755.1). NCBI lineage: Eukaryota > Metazoa > Chordata > Mammalia > Rodentia > Pedetidae > Pedetes > Pedetes capensis. The sequence goes on from VMDO01002346.1 coordinate 50,705, forward strand.
TCCCTCAGCCTGCACAAGCCCCTAATTTAAGTTTAATAGTACAGCATTTTTACTGCTTTTGGCCAGGGTATTTTGAGAAAGGTTAAAATATGTGAAAAATACACGCTAAGAAAATCTGTTTAGAAAACAATTCCAGCCTAAGTGCTCCATGCTCTCAGCTTCTGGCCTCCTTTCCAGGAAGGCAGCTAACAGCAACCACACAATTTAACTCCATTTTGGGGGTGGGGGGTTTCCATTTCCTTCCTATGGGACTTTTTTTATTAGTTTTTTTAAAAACTGTTTTTCTTTCCCTATGCTGGTTTACTGCCTTGTATCTATCTACCCCCAAGGAGTTTAAAAAACTCAAGTAAGTATTATTAGATTTTTCTTAGTGTATTTGCTGATTCTTCTGGTGTGAGAGTGTGTGGTCAGGGTCTGTGTTCCTGTGTTGGAGTTGAGGGCTGTGTGCCAAAGTGATGATTTCCACAAAGGCCTTAGGAAGAGTCGGCTAACCCTTCCAAGTGTGTGCTGAAAAGGGAATTGCCTATTGTTTTTGTTGTAATGGAAACCCTACTGGCTAAAGGTTGAGGCACCTAGTAGGCTTTAGCTTGTATCTATCTGTTGTATGGATAAGGGAATGATAGCTATTAGATTCCATTTATTGACACTGCGTATCATAATTGGTACTTTATGTCATTTATTTCATTCAGCACTCACAATGGCACTGTGAAGATAATGTTCTCCACTGTATGGAGAAAGAAACCTAAAAGGTTGAAAGGGCCACCATGTCTTTCTGACCACACACAAAATAGGCAGGATTCTAACCCTGTTCTACCTTTCCACTGGGATAATCTAAACTAGGTGAAATTATGCATAAACCTGACCCCCTTCCCCAAAGACAAAATAATGTATATTGATGGAGAACCGTCAGCAAATGTTTGGGCCTGTTAAAAACACATGACTTGTAGAATCATTGATTTGAAGCATCAGAATAGCTCAATTAATTTCTCTGGTCTTCCTCTTCTGGGAAAGGAGCAAAAAGAGCCGGGACCTCACAAGTTGCTGTGCTTCCCCACACCCTCCCACCCTGTCCAGTGCTCCATGGCAGACATCACTAATAGATAACATATGGGACCTCAGAATCCTTCTCAGCACAAGGTTCTAGGCCACCACTAGCAGCATTCTTGCTGTCCTGCTCTTCAAGGCAGCATGGCAGACTGACATACTCCAACCTCAAGTCATTTGTTTGCCTTCTTCATGGCTTTTATCATATCTGTCCTCTCCTCCACCTTAATATATTTTTACTTAATGGTTTTGCACTGATTTCCTTTCTTTTAAAAATTCCCTTTTTCTAAGAATAATACCCATAAAATAGTAGGTTTAATTTGGCAACAGTAAGATTTTGAATATTTCTTCTCAAAAAGCACAAAATGATACAATTTTTATGTGTATCCAGGAGTCCCTCGAGTTCACCTTGGTATGTTTTCCACACTACTGTAATGTGGACATTCAGGAAGACCATAGATTTAGAGATCAAAGAGACTTGGTTGGAACCCCTGCTCGGTCATGTAACAGTTCTACATCCTTGGGTAAATTAGGTAAACCTTTTGAGTCTCAATTTCCTTTTCCATAAAATGGGAATACTAAGACTTTCTTTGCAGTGCCATCTTGAGGATTAAAGTTAATATAGTGCAATCATGTACGCAAAGGTCCTAACCATCTTTGGTATATGTTGTTATTGTTAGGTGCCCTCAAGTCAGGGTCCGACTCATAGCTACCTTAGGTACAACAGAACAATACACTCCTCAATTCTGTGTGAGGCACACGATCTTTTTTTATGTTTAAGCCCATTGGTGCAGCTACTGTGTCAATCCACCTAGGTATATCGTAGGTGTTCAATAAATGCCACTGTTGTGACTCTCTTTATGTTAATATGCATTGTTGCTGGTGTCACAAGATCCAAGACTGTCTTTTCTCTTCCCTGAAATCCTAGAAGAAATCCTAAGCCTAGAAACAGGACCGAGAGTACTGCAAGATGTTCTTTGGGGCAGATCTTTACCCTCGAAAGGAGATTCTTGCAGAATTCTGCTTGCTGTCCTCTCAGAGAAGAGCACCATGAGTGTCAGGGAATCATGCCTTGCTAAGAAAACTCTCTCATAATTAGGGAGCCCTTTCATATTTGTGAGACTGTCATCCCCAGGGCTCAGCACACCTGATTACATAAGTGGTTTTTCTTTCCTGACTTGTCTCTGTTATTACTTCTAATGTTTTTCTTCTTCGGGGGGATGGGAAAAATGAAATCTATCCACGCACAAGGCCTCTAAGGTGTGGACTAGAGTAGAAAATATAAAACAATCCTTGTCTGTCCGCATAAGCAGCAGACTGCTCAAGAGGCCCTATCTTTATTTCTCCAGACCCAGCCAAACACATACATATCAGTTGACTTCGTCGATTTAAAGCAGCAAGTGACACTGGAGAAGCTGTATTTTGTGGTCATCCCAGTGTGTCCATGAAAAGTAGATGACGCAGTTGTATGACACTGAATCCTCCCTTCATGGTTTAGTCTGAAAGATGTCTTTATTTACTTAAAGAAAGGAGGGGAAGGAGAAGGACTGGCAAACTGGATGTGTTCTGAAAGATTTCAGGACTTGTTTCTGGCACTGTCCTCTGAGCTGTAAAGTGTGGGGCTCACGCTGAGGAGGACAGAGAAGACATTCCTCTCCGGAGTGAAGCCGTGTGTACTCACCCCCCTCTTTCTCTCTCCCATACTTTGTTCTCTTTGGGGTCCAGACCAGCTGTCCTGAGGAGGTGGGGAGAAAAGGCTGAGGCCCACCTGACCGCCCTGGTGATGGATACAGGTCCAAGGCAGATCCTTTCTACCAGGGGAGAGGAGGGAAATTCCTGATAAAAACAAGATAACTCAAAGAGAAAGGCAAGAACCAAAATCACGTCTGGAATGTAGGGAATTCACAGGGATGGGAAAAAAAAAGATGAACAAAGTGTATGAAAAGGACACTGGAGGATGGGCAAAGCCATGAGTCTCCAACTCTGATTTTGCTCTCTCTGAACAAGGGAACCAGGCTCCGTCAAATGGACAATGGCGAACCCTTGGGCAGTACACCCTGAGGTCATTTTCTGACTGACCGTGAACTTACACGCTCGCTCTGTGTGTGCGTGTGTGTATGTACGTGTGTATGCAGAGCAATTAAAAAGGAAGACTGAAGACCGAACAAATCAATGTTTACAGATTCATAATAAGTTCCTTTCTATATATTTATTTATTTTCTCTTTAGCCACTAAAGGAGCAACAGGAAACTTGCAGGGAGCAGTTGTTGCCAGAGGGTGAATCATGGCTATATTGATTTGATTATGTAAAAGCTCAGAGGAACCTAAAGCCAGATACAGAAATATCTCATAGCCCTGAACCCTATGGGACACACACTAGTAAAAAAGCAATCTTTATATTGTTCCTGATAAAAGCATCATTAGTTTCCTCATAGTGAAACCATTTCTCTGCTGATACAGTATATGGTTTTCTTTTTCTCTAGAATCCACTCAGACATAATTAACACTCAGTTACTAGACTTGAGGCTCCCTGGGGTGAGCTGCTCTAGTTGGAGAGGGGGTGGGAGCTAGAGATGGAAAGAAAGACTGCGTGAGGGGTGAGAGGCAAGGGGGAAAGGAGGGAGCTGGGGGTCAGCGGAGGTAGGAAAAGGAGGGAGACCGCGGAGGGGGACAGTATTGAATCGATCTCTCTTAGGCCTTCCCCCCGGCTCCCCCGCCAGGCCCGCGCAGCGCTGCGAGTGCCGGCGCGGTGGCGCCCTCTGCTGGGCCCGCTCATTCTCCCAGCTGCGGAGGTCCGTCTGGACCACGCTGAGAGCCAAGCCATCCGGTGACCCCTCTCTCCACTCCCCGGGGCTCTTTGCTTCCTTAGGAACGCCGCTCCAGTCATCACCTTCCAGCGAAGAGAAAGGCCTGGGCCGACATGTCCGCAGACAGACAAACGCCCACAGACGTGCTCACAGACTGTGCTAAAGCTGCAGTAGCAGCGACGGCAACATTTCCGTCTCCTTTTCCCTGCTACTTGAAGGCGGCAGCTCCCTGAAAAGCGCTTGAATGAGGCTGGTTTTGAATGAGGTCTTAAAATTTTAAGAGTTTGGGTAAATGGAAGCTGGGGGCCCTCTCAGGTCCCTGCTTCAGTGCTCAGTGGTTCATGCCTGTGAGCCAGGGATCCTGTCCCTGCAGCCCACAGGGATGGGGTGTGGCTTGGGGGAGCCCACATACCAAGGGATTCTGTGGTCCTCTTCAGCTGGGCCTCAGCTTCTTGAAAGAAGAGAAAAATACCAAGTGTATTGATCAGCCTGTGCACTTCTGAGCAAATGATGGCCCTTTCAGGGGGAAAAAATGTTGATTTTTAGATTCTCAGATAAAAGAATTTGAATTGGTGAAGCAGAGAGAAACCAAATCACTTTAGTTTATTCTAGCACCTTCCATTTATGTTAGCAAGCCTTTAGACATGTACACACATACACATGTACACGGTGGATATAAAAGCAAATGCTTGAACACTTACTTTCACAGAACCAGAACTACATAGTCACAGACTTCACAACACACACGTGCAGATATCTTCCTGCAATCCCATATGGACTACGTCTTGCCTCCTCCCACTACCCCTCACTTGCCTTCCTCCCTCTGCTCCTGACAAAGCTAATGTTTTTGTGAAACTTGGGAACTATCCTCTGGGCATCTTCTGTGATCCTGTTGTTCCATCCAGAGGCCCTTCCAGGGATTGCTTCCCAACCAGCAAAGTCCCTGTGCTCTCAGTGGCACCAGGCAGCTGTAGGTTTATGACTTTTTAGGCAGATCACAGGAGATTACAACAGAAACTTCTAGGAAAACTTAAGGAACAGGGGTCAGGAAGATTTAGTGGTTCTCAGTGTGGAATCTGAGTCAGATTTTCTGGGTGTCCCTCAACTCTGTCATGTGCTAGTAGTATGCCTCAGTTTTCACATCTGCAAAATGGAGATGAAAACAGTACTGGTCTTGTAGAGTTGTTATGATCATAAAAAGGGGTTAATATTCAAACAGGGCTTCAGTGATTCATAATAAACACTGTTTTTGCCAAATAAAAGTATCTAATCCAGCTTGGTTGTGTTATTTTCACAAATAATCCTACAAGCCATTTCCGCTATCCCTCATTATGTAAAAAGAAAGAGAGAACATGAAAAAATAATGGAGAACATCTTTCATGCTCTTTCAGGCCATTTCCTGTGCCTCACTGATGATCTTATATGGATGTTGGCCTGCCTGTGGTAAGTCAGCCTGCACAGCAGTCTTTTTACCTGCAAAGCCTCTTAGATAATTTCTAAGGTGTCCTCTAGTGTATGTTATTTTGAAAACCAGACATAGGCAATTTTTAAGCCTCACTTTAAACATCAACTCCAACACACTCTATTGATTTTTACTATTCTTTTAGAAATTGGAATTGTCACCAGGTGCAGTGGTACATGCCTGTAGTCCCAGCAGCCTGGGATGTAGAGGCAGGAGGATCATGGTTTGAGGCCAGATGCAGCTTGTGTAACTTACTGAGGCTCTGCCTCAAATAAGAAAAATAAATAAATTAATTAAAAAAGGGCTAGGAGTGTAGCTTAGTGGTGGAGCACTTGCAAAGTATGTGCAAGGCCCCGGTAACTGGGGTCACAAGCCAAGTTGGCCAATGAGCTTTAAACAATCAATGCATTAGGAACAAAGCCAGCCTGAGGCATGGTGGGCTTATTGGGAAGCAATAAACTGATTTTCTTTAAATATCTGCTCCATATTTTTGTGGAGGAGTTGGGGAAAGGGGAGGAGGACAGCTGATAAAAGTGCTAGGCCTCTCCTCTGCTCTGTGGACAATTCTGCTCTGCCCTGAGTTTGCATGCCATATTCAGAAACAAAAGCCCTGCAGCCAACCACATCTGCCCGCCTTTGAAGACAAGCTGACATGAAACCCAACATGAAACCCTGTACCCATTGCAAGGAAGACTTCTGTTTTCTTTTTTCTTTTCTCCTCATTTTCTCTCTCTCTCTCTCTCTCTCTCTCTCTCTCTCTTTTCTTTTTTAATGGTACTAAGAGGCTGAACCCAGGGCTTCATGCATACTTTACAAGTGCTCTACCACTGAGCTGCTCCCTCAGCCCCTTTCTAATTTTTTCTCTTGAGACAGGGTCTCATTAAATTATGCACACTGCCTCTGGCCTAGAACTTGCAATCCTCCTGCCTCTGTCTCCTGAGGTGCTTGAATTCCAGGCATATTCTGGTAGAATATTCTTTTAAATATTCCAACTACAAATATAATTCTCATAAGTACAATGTTTTCCATCTTGATGCATACCAACTTTTTCAGCCCTCCTTAGAAAACAATGTCCCTTGAGGTTTTGCTCCAACCCTCTTCTGGAGCCGATTTTGCCTAGCAGAGAAGTTTTCCAGATACCTTTCTAGCCATGGGTCAGCAGTGGCCCCAGACACACTGCAGCGGCATCTCTCCTCTGGCCTGAGCCTCTGGTGTTCTTTGAAATTTTGCCTGTCCCTAGTGACCTTGAAGACACATGACTTCACAAGTTGACATCCACACTCAATCCACAGGGTAAGCCTGGGGTTTCCACAGAAAACATTCTTTGCCTTCTTGTAACTAAGCTACCTTCAAAATGTAAACTATAAGAATCCCCCCAAGCCTTCAGTGACGTGATCTTCATAGAAACATTAACTTATGCACAGAAGTATTTTACAGCAAATTGCTGCTTCACTGGATTCTATTTGAAAATTTGTAATGTAAAGATGAACCCTATAGTAACCCTTAGTTTATTATAATATGCAATTAACCACTGCTACCTTGCTTACCTGGTCAGTCTAACCAGGAATTTGCTGCGATTATGATGTGACTTTTCATACTGAGTGCTTCCTGTCATTATGACTTGTGCTTTAGTGCCTCTCATTTACCCCCAGTGCAGTGGAGGAGTTTATCCAGCTTGACGGTGACCAGCCAGACACACCTGTGGGACACCAAGCTGGAGGAGGTCACTGTAGCAGGCAGAAGAGGAAGCACATGGGACATGAAGGGTCCTTATTTCCAGTCTGCACTTAGCCATGTCACTAGCTGGGTACGGGCAAGACACAGACATTTTCCTCTTTCTGCTGTACCACCACTGGCCTGCTTGGTGCATGAATTTCCACCTAGAGTTGGACCAAAATCAGGCTGTGGGTATTCCCTGAGTACAACGCAGATGCAAATACCCCAGAAAGCCTGTCTTCATCTTCCACAATATGGGAGAGGCCTGTGGGAAAATTCCAGCAACTCTCTGCATCCTAGCCATAGTGGTCACAATGCCTTACCCACACTGTGTTTCACATGACTTATCTTTTCTGCTTAGTGAACTCCTACTGATGCCTTACAGCCCAACTCAAATATCTTCTCTTTCAGGATGATTTTCACCACCAGTACTCCTGTCTATGATCCCAACACTTGGTTCATGCCTCTTTCATCCCAGATGTGCCCATTAAAAGCTGTCCTTGTAGGGAAAACAGGGAAATATCAGTGTACCATCTCACAGGGGCGTGGGGTTAAGTAAATTAACACAAGCAGAGCCTCTCTGATGATGAGGAGCAGACAGTATGTGTTCAACACATCTTGGCCATGGTCATTAGTACACTATATGCAATGTACTGTGACTATCTCCCTGATGTATTTGGGACTGTGTGCTTCGTAGAATTTTTTTCAGTGCTCCATCAGAGCAATCGTATGATCCATCTCTAAGTAGGTGCATGACTAAGAGAAACATTCATCCTTCCTGTTTCAGTAATTGAAAGCTGTTTGACTCACAAATTTCTCAAATGCCATGGTGGTACCATAGTGCTCCACTGGGCCTTTGGGATGGATATGCCTGTAATCTCAACACTTGGGAGGCTGAGACAGGAGGATCCAGGGCTTGAGGCCAGCCTAGGCTACATACTGAGACTCTACCTTTAAAAAAAAAGAGTAGATCCTAATTCCCAAACTTTGAGGGTGAGCTGACTTGGTCACTGGCATCTAGTGAAGAAAGAGGCCAGAACTGACAGCAAGGACTTCCTTTATTAGAACATTAAAGATATCAATTGTCCCTCTTTGCTCCCTCTCTAGGATCACTTGCCCCAGGGAAGCCAGCTGTCATATCATGAGGACCCTCTATCAGCCCCGCAGGAAGGTACACCTGGCAAGGAATGGAGGCTTCCCGCCAATGGCTCCAGGGCCCTGGAATCTCCTGTCAGGAGCCAGCCAGTGAGTCCTTTCCACAGCAGGTGCTCTAGCTCTGCCAAACCTTCAGGTGACTGTGGCCTCCAAGAGATCCCAGGCCAGAGCTACCAGCTGAGCTGCTTCAGAATTTCAGACCCACAGAAGCTGAGATAATTAATAAATTGATATTGTTTTAAACTGCTAAATTTTGGGGTAATTTGTTATACACAAATAACTAATACATTCTGTGCCTACATTGACAATATATTTTGGGTTAGATTTCTGTGTAAATGTGATATGCCTTTGAGTTGAAAATGAGAAGACTGAGAACAGGGGTGGGGATGGGTAATTTCCTGCAAAAGTTTGTCTTGGAGATAGAGACAGCTCATGCCACCTCTCTCTAGGGAGGGTCAGCTGCCACGCCCCGAGGCTCCCTCATGGAGAGGGCTTGGTCTGCTCATGGATGGGGTGGTCCATTGCCTGCTATCATCTCTGAGCCCCTACCTGCTGGTCACTCCTTTAAAGCTGACTCAACACAGATTGTGAATATCTTCAGTTTGATGGATGAATCTACTAGGGTAGAAAGAACCCACTTGGCCACAGAATCTGCATCACTTCTGGACTTTAGTAAAGTCAAAGAAATTCTCAAAGCATTGGTTTTCTTGTCTGAGAGGTGGGAATAATAAAAATATCTATCTTTTATGTTGTTATGGGGAAGCAATGAAATAACATATGAAGAATTTCACAAACCACAGATTTGTGATGCTAGAGAAATATCAGAGTTTTGCTTTGTTTTCCCCCACAGGTCACATAGATGCCCAGTAATCTCAAATACTCTCATTAACCCCCTACTTCCCTAGAGAAGAGTTGTTTGGAAAGTTTGTATATCAACCAAAAGAGAAGGCCTGGAGATATGTAGCCCAAATGACTTTGAACTTACTAAATTTTAGACAGTAATGGAGAAGAGATTTGAAAAGACAACCAATCTTTTAAAAAGACCACAGATACAGTTTGTTCTCCTTGATTAAAGTGGCTTTTGTTGACAGAAGAAAGATAGGGAGAAGGGAATGGCTTAAGTGCACATGGGGCCCTGTTACCCATTTGAAGCAGGATGCACCCCTTGCCACTCTGCTGTGCCTGACCCTTTGAAATTCCTTCCTGGTTCACTATTCTGTCTCCCTTCCTCACCTCCACCTCCTCACGCTTCTATGTTGTCAGATGAAATCTAGAAATATTGAAATGTGGTTGGAGTATCACAGCATCCTGAAAATTGAGAAAACAAGTTAAAACTATTTTCTTAACTCGCAGCATCTTTCCAGGAAATATCCTTTCTCACTTGCCAAAGCCTTGCACTACCAGCATGGTGGGCAGATTAAAGGGGACCAATACTTCCCTTAGCCATAAACAGTGACCCATCTCTGAGGTTTTGATCATAGAACCAGGTCTCAGGCAATGCAGAAGATTCCCAACCAAGAAAACTGCTAGTTTCTCATGGAAGATCTGGAAATCCAGAGCCTCTGCTTGCCTGTGTCCACATCTTCATTTAGGATGTGCCTTTCTTAGGAGTTAGTTCTTAGTAATGACCATTCTCAGATCACAGCCAAGATCATACCAAATAAGGTCAGCCTCAGTTTCAAGACTTCTGAGACACATGGAGAGAGAGCCTCAAACAGTCTCTGCCTGTGAAAAACACCCTTACAGCCCCTTAGAGGCTGATGTTCTGGGTATGGCAGCTTCTAGGGAAAGAGTGGGCCAAGCCTCGGACCCCAGAGGAACAATGCAGAAACATGTAGTGCTTGTGTTACCTGGACTCATCCTCAAGATACAGTGAGGCTGGACAGTCCCCCTCCCATTTTCGCTTCATGTGATTGAAACCCTTTGGACTCAGAGAAGAGACTAATTCATAAGAAAAAGAGGGTGTATTGTGAAGACACAAATGGTCATGACAGGAATTGGAAAATCTTTAGCATGAGAGATAATTTTAGGTGTTAATCTTTCTCTCTCTCCCTCTCTCTCTGCAATCTTTCTCTTCTGCCTTTCAATGACTTCTGTTCACCTTGTGCACAACATCTTTTCTCGGCCTTACAGCTCCTGCTTCCCTGTATTATCTGCTCCATCATCTAACTCAGAATTTGTTTCCCTAGGATCTTGTCCAGCCCTGATCACCCTTATGACTACCTCCCTTCTTCCATTCCCATTGATGACACCTCATTTCTCTCCTCCCAGCTCAGATGGAGGTCTTGGTTAACTCACCTCATCGTTTATGAGCCAGGCCATGGCTTGCTGTCTTTGACAAGCTTTGGCTTTTCTTCTTTGGACGAGTGCCCATCTTGGGTCCAGTCAGCTTGCCTGGGACAAGTCATGATAAAAATGAATATCTAGGGCCTTTATAGTAGGAGTTGTAGGCAGAGAAACTTCCCAATAAAGGAGGTCATGGGCATGTTGGGTGGTCTTAGTGCTAAATAAATATAATCAAGGTGAGACAGGTGGCTAAGCCACCCTCAAGCTAGAGTCATTCAAATTTCCACTTTGTCTCCACATTCAAAAGTAAAAACCCATAGCTGGGCATGGCAACTCATGCCCTAATCCCAGTGACTCTGGAGGTAAAGGCAGGAGTATTGTGAGTTCGAGGCCAGAGGCAGCCTGCTTAACTAAGTGCGGTCCTGCCTCAAAACAAAATTAAAAAGTAAAAGTTGGGCTGTTTTGCAGCCCAGTGGCAGATCACTTGCAAAATATGTGCAAAGCCCTAGATTCAGCTCTCAAGTACTAAATACATACATACATACGTACGTACATACGTACATACATACATAATACATACATACGTAGTAAAGACCCTTAAACTGTCCCAAACTTGATCTTTTCATCAGCATCTCATGCAGGCTGTGGTGTTCTAGCTAAATGTCTATCAGGAGTGAAGATAGGAGAATAGGATTCTGTACTGGGTAACCCCAGGCCTTAGGAGAGTCTGTTCACCATTCATGACCAGGCACCTGAGTGCCTGGTGCCCAGAGCAATCCAAGAGCTCCTGAAATGGTAGCACAGGTATGTATATCAGTGAAACCTGAACGACAGAATGCCAAGCCTGATTCTACTCCTGTAGTTGGGATCAGTCTCCCTGTGTATCATATAATAAGCCCAAGCTTTGATTTGGAAACTCCTTGAAGCATAAGCACATACTAATAATGTCCCAAAGAAAAACAATTTTATAACTGTCAGACAGATGATGGAATGGTCAAAAGGACAGGAAATCAGCTATGCAAATTGTGAGGCATAAGTCACACTTCTATTTGCACTGTGACAGTGTGAAAATTGGAATTATTTTTGTCAATATAGAAAAAAGAGCCAGAGACTATGGGCAATCTCCTATGAAGAAAACTATTGTACTATGGTGTGTCCAAATTATCTGTGATCGGCCCCACTACACCCTTGATTTTTTTTCTCACTTAACCTATGGCTCAAGGACCCTCAATATTGAGTTGCATTTGATTTTAAGAATCGAATACAATGGAAGTGCACATGACCATTAATAAATGCTGCACTGGTTGCTAATGAAGAAATAAATCATGCCATATTCTGCTGATAATCAATTGGTTTAATTCTGCCAAATCAATTTCAAAGATGTAGGAAGTGTTAGAAAACTAAATCTCAAGTTGAAAATATGTCACCATTAAGCAGGTACCTAGGTTAAAAGATACAAACCACCATGTAGAGCATAAGTTTGATGGACCAAGGGAGGCATTAAACTATTTTTTGGAAGAAAGCCTAGCACTACATTAAGAATGTGGGCTTGAAAGATGATTTCTTCTACCAATTATGTAACTGTTCTAAGCTTTGGTTTGCCTATAGGTAAAACAATGATTGTGACGGCTTGTTCTGGAATTCTGAGACAGGCTTAATGAGACAAGGCCTATGAAGCACTTAGCACAGTGCCTGGTACTTGATAGGTTCTTAATAACATGTCTCATTCATTACAATTTTATTCATTTTTGCTTTGGGGAAGAAAAATACTTAAAAAGCAGCTTACCTTAGAGGTAAAATTCAAAATATAATGAATAACACAACCCCCTAGTATTTATTGATCACAGCCTCACTCAATTTTAATTCAATTGAAAGATATATTTATAATTCTCCCTGAATCTTATTGGTAAAATCAGATGTTTGCCAAGATGGCATATTTGGCCTCAAAATGTCCTACAGCTGTCAGCAACGTGTTCTTCTTTAGTTACTGGTGAAAGAATAATAACACAACAGCAGCAATAGAAGAAGCAATAATCTATGTGGCTATTGATCCTTATTAAAGGCTTGCCTGTCCAGCCTTTTCTAAAACCGTTTCCCCCTAAATTCCTAAGAATGCAGGAGCGTAATTGTCCATAGGTGTGGGCCAAAAAAGTCCTGCAAATAGAAATTTACTTTGATGCTTTGTGTTTTATTTTTTAAATGCATATGGGGTTTGAATTCTATTTTATAATATACTGGTATTTACTTTAAAGACAAAATAATGTTTATCTTCTGCCTTTGCATAATCCCAGCATACCAACCCAAACATTAGTGTATCAGTTAAAAATGCTTTCAGTTGCAAGTAACAGAATACCCAATTATAGTGGATTAAGCCAATGTTGTTGTTAGGTGCCATAGAGTGGGGTCCGATTCATAGGGATCTTCATGTGGTTTTCAATGGCTGATTGTTTTGGGCTTGTATCAGGAATAGGCTGCTATGTCCTTCTCCATTCTTTTTTTTTTTTTTTTTTTTTTTCCGGTGGTGGGAATTGAACCCAGGGCCTTAGAGAGCACAAAATAGCACTCTACTAACCGAGCTAAACCCCAGCCCAAATTTAGCCATTAGTACCTATATTATTACTTAACATGTGTAAGTGATTCAACTGTATCATCAAGTAGCTGATTCTTCCCATCTAGGCTAATCCACCATCTTAAATATGTTGGCTTTCCACGATTGTTTCATTTTACTCATTATTATGAAATAACTCCCATAGTTCTAGGCATCACTTTTCACAGTAGCATGCCTAAAAGAATGAAAGAGGAAGGAGAAGCACTCCAAAATGTATATACTTAAACCTCTTTGGCCACAACTTGTTATGACCCTCCATAGTTACAAGTGAGGCTGGAATTCACATCTTGGCAAAGGGGAATAAGTTTCCATGACTGGCTTAGACTAATCATTCCCTTGGAGTATGGCTGAGAATGAGGTACAAGACAGGAACATATATTGAACAAGCAAGTAATGATGTCTGCCACATTCAGTTTGGAAAACATAGAGAGAGGAAGTCTTGCCTTTCCTGTATCATCTGAGCTGTTTCTCTCCAGGCACCAAAAAAGAAATTACCTCTTCCTACCCTTGCCCAAATCAGAAAGGAATAATGTTCTACTCTTTCTTTACAAAAGAAAGAAAGTCATTTCACCTCTAAACAGTAGTGTCTGGCAGGGTCCAGTGTCTTAGCATTTCTTAAGATTCAAATACAATTATAAATTATGTAAGAAACCATGCTTCTTTTGGGATACAACATACAACCTGTAGATCGAGGGCAGTCTGTTGTTGGTGGCTAGAGGGATTCTATTACAACTCAGAGTTTGGACTCTTAGGAAGAGGTACATATGAGAAGTCAGTGAATGGTAGCTTTCCTCAGGCATGTTATTGATTTCAGAGGTCAGTGGTGAGGAGGACCAAAGAGATGGATTGCCTTTGAAGGTCCCTGGGACAAAGACTATCTCTCCTGTGGCTGCCTGAGTAAGGCCAGCCAGCTGAGCCAGAGGAGCCCCCAGCACATGCCCCGTAACTTCTCTTATTTGCCTGCTATGTGCAGCCTGGGAAAGGCTTGTGGATTCCACAGGTCCTGGCTCCCCTCAAGGGCAGCATCAACCTTGGAATGAATAATACTTGGAGAAATTCCCTTCCATGAACTTAGGGACAACATATCCCTGTCATTAATGTGCAAAAATAAGATACCAGAAAACTAAAATGAAAACGTTCAAGGCAATACAAGATGATATTACAATGGAATAACTGAAGAACATCAACATTCACAAAATTAAAAATCTAATTTCTAAATGTTAAAATAGAATGGAAAAATTGGACAATAGACTGGACCATGATGAATACTCATTTGGTGAGTTGGAAGACTGGATGGGCAAACTCTTTTACATGACAGCAAAAATATACAGAGAGAGTAACAATGAGTGAAAAGATAAGAGATATAGAAGATGAATCTAGGAAACCTAATGTGAAAATATAGTTTGGAAACAGAAAAAGACACAGTTTGAAGAGGATAATCCAATACATTTTAGGGAAAAATCTTCCCAAACTTAAAAAATGTGTGCATTTTCAGATCAAAGGACCTTGTTAAATACCTAGTAGATTTAGTAAAAGAAAAGAAACAAACCCAAGCACATCTGTGTAAAGGCTCTGGAATCAGATAAAAAGGAGAGGTTGATTTACTTACTCAGAGAACAGAGTAAGACAAGAGTTGGATTTCTTATATGTAAGAGGAGTATAATTTCAAAATTTTCCACCTGACCAAGATAATGGTGGGCCAGAGAAATACATTTCCATACATGCAAAGCCTCTTGTACTTTTCTAAAGGAATTAGTAAAATGTGCATGTCAAATAAAAATAAAATCAGAATATAAATCTCAGTGGAGGACATAACAAAATCCAAGAATTAGATGAAACCAAATGCAACAGTGCATTGAAGTTTACAGTTAAATCTAATTGGATAATATTACCTTCCAGATTTAGACTATCTACCATCTGTCAAGAATTTTCTAAGTACTTTGTACATATTACTTACTATTCCTCTCCCCATATTGTAGAAAAATATATATTGTACTATTACTTTTCCTTTGGTAATTTGTCCAAACACATATAGCCAGGATTTGAACTCAGATTGACTTCAGAACCACCTCCAACACCTTTTATATAATAATACTTTAAATAGTCTCATAATAATGCAAATGTAAATTAAAATATAAATTTTAAGAAAGAATATTTGAAAAGTGATGTATGATAATAAAAATTTAATAATTAGTCAGAATTAAAAATCCTATATTAAATAAACAATACTCAGCCATGAGAGTTAAGTGTAGGAATTAAGAGTGAGGTAACAAAAGTCTGCTGCAGGTGGATGTTGCAAAAGTATGTAACATATACTATCTTAACAAATTTTCAGTACACAATATGGTATTAACTATAATCTTCATGCTGTACACTTCTTCTCTAGATTTATTTATCTTACCTAATTATAATATTATACCTTTCGACCTACATTTTGCTACTCCCCTTATCCCTGATTATCACCTTTGTACTTTGTTTCTATGTATTAGAGTTCTGTTTTGGTTTTGCTTGCTTTATTTTTAAAGATTAGAGATATAAAAGAGATCATGCTGTATTTCTTTGTTGTTGCTTTTGTTGTTGTTGTTGTTAGGTGCCATGAAGTTGGGTCCAACTCATAGCAACCCTATCTATAACAGAATGAAGCACTCCTGGACACTGTGTCATGCTTGGCACAATTGTCAGTGCTTCTCTGTTATTCACAGAGTTGTCAATGGCTGATTGTTTTGAGAGTGGGCTGCCAGGTCCTTCTTCTATTTTTGTGGGGTTAGGGATCCAACCCAGGGGCTCAGAGAGCACAGAGCAGCACCCTACCAACCAAGCTAAACCCAGGACCATTTCTTTATTAATGTCTGGTTTATTAGCATAATGCCTTTCATGTTCTTCCATGTTGTCTCAAATGGCAGGATCTCCTTTATAAAGGCTGAATAATACTCTAGTGTGTGAGGTGTGGGTGCGTGTGCATGCACAGTCGTGTGTGTGTGTGTGTGTGTGTGTGTGTGTGTGTGTGTGTGCATGCGCAACAATTTCTTTGGTCATCCATCAATGGTAACTCAGGTAGCTTCTGTGTCTTGGCTATTGTGAATAATGGTGCCAATATGACCTGGCTATCTCTCTTCTGTGTATAAAATAAAGGAAATAAAATCACCACCTCATAAAAATATCTTCACCCCTATATTGATCAAAGTTCTTTTTATCATTATTATTATTATTTTTGGGGAACTACTGGAGTGGGGGGCTGAACCTAGGGCCTCACAAATATTTTGCTAGAAGTCTACCACTGAGCTATACCCCCGGCCCCTTTAAAATTTTTTTTTTATCTTGAAACAAGGTCTTGTTAAATTACATAAGCTGCCTCTGGCCTTGAACTCTTGATCCTCCAGCCTCTGCTTCCTGAGTCCCTGGGATTACAGGCTCTTGCCACCATGCCTGGCTGATTAAACTTCTTTTGAGCTGTTCTGATAGCTTTTGCTTTTAGCCTAACTTACCAAAGAAACAGAAAATGCACCCCAAAATATGGATGCCATTCTGCTCCTTGACTCCCACTTCCAACCAAAATACCTCCACTCATCCCATTTTTGTCCGTTTCTGTCAGACACAGTTGTCCCAAATGGGGGAATCAGGGTAGAGGGGGCTGTGTGGGCAGCATCAAGGCTCCTGCAAGCCCAATAAGGTGTCCTAATTGATAATGTTCTCAACCTGCATGGCAAGAAAACTGTCCTTTAATCAGAAAAAGCAAGTACATAGAGAATACCCTTCCATAACAGAGTAAAATAGATAGATCTCTCCAAGTTCTCATCAAATATTTTGAATTAAGCTGCCTATATACATCCTTAAGGCCTTTAAAAAGTCTTCCACACACTTAACAATTTTCAACTCACTGACTTGGACTTTCTAAAGATTAATAAACCTTTGCAAATCTGGTCTTGTCAACCATTTTAATAGATTTGTCCTGCAGAGGTCTTATCCCCACCCCCTCAAAATAAAACAAACCAAACAATAAATCAACACCACTGAAATGAAATCCAGTCTCACATCACAGAGCAACAGTTTTATGGGTGGAACGTGTGCTTGCTAATTTCGAGAACAAATTATTGTGTTTTATTTAGTGTAGTTCAATTTATACACTTTCAGCTACAGGAAATAAAAAATAAAGCCCACCGGCCAGTTTTAATTTGGTCAGTTTTTTCTTTCACGAGCATCCCCACAGTAGAAGAAACTGGTTAATGTCAAGTCAGAAAGCCCCTCTCTGGTCTCCTGTCTCAGAGTAAACACAGCCACGAAAACTGAGACGTAATCTCACTCTCACTATCAATGATCCTTAATAGAGCTACATTATTAACGGAATAATATTCTGCCTGGCAAAGCTGGAGTCAATATTTAATAGATTTAGGTCCTATATAACAACTGCATTTTGGGGAAACCTAGCAAAATTAAACTGAATATGCAAACCAATTCAGTAGATTCAACGATTACAAAATGAACATTTCCATAAATATTTATTTCTCATAAATTGCTAGGCAATGAATGGAGGGAGAGCCAGTATCTTTTAATAATTTTCTCATTAACATTTTTTAGATGGAGCAATTCTGAGGAAATATTAGGTCTTTATTAGAGACTTCTGTTAAAAAAACAAAATACCTAACCAAATTTTGTTTTAGTTTTGTTTTTGCAATGTCAAGGTGTTGAAGCCAGGGCCTTGCACATGCTAGGCAAGTGCTCTACCACTGGGTTGCACCCCTAGCTTCTTTATTTTTATTTTTTATTTTGAGACAAGATCTCACTAAGTTGCACAGGCTGCCTATGGCTTTGCACTCATGATCTTCTTGCCTCAGCCTCTTGAGTCACTGTAATTACAGACATACACCCCAGTGCCTGACCAGATGTTTTTGTTTTTGTTGAGGGGTCCAGCTTAGTGGCAGAGCACTTGCTTTGCATGTACAAGGTCCTGGGTTTAACCTCTCAGTATGGGGGGAAAATTTTTAAAAGAACACTTAAATACATACATACATATATATACATGCACACAATCAGCCATGGAAAACCCTATGAGGGTTGCTATAAGTCGGAGATGACTTGATAGCAACTAACAACAGCAACAACTACCTATATCTATATCTATATCTACATCATCTATCTATCATCTATAATTTTTTGTTGTTTATCGGATTGGAAGTTTCAATACTGACCCTCTGAGTGGCTGTAGATGAGCATCCCGATGGCAGAGGAAATTGGCTAACATTAAGTTAAAAAGGCCTCTCTGCCCTCCATTTCCTTCCATGTGAAATGGGGATAAAAATAGTATCTGAGTTGTAGGCTCTGGAGGGATTTCAATGGGTTCATTCACACAAAGCACAGGGGGTGGGGTGTGGCATAATACCAGTCATAATAAGAACACACTATTATTATTTTTGTTGTTATCCAAAACGAGGAAATTCAGTACAGGAAAAATTCAAAGTCACAGCTCCACAGAGAAAGCACGATGTCAGATGATGGAGCTGTTGCCTGTAAGTCACTTTCTATGCCATGATGTGGTGCTTTAACTCCGGCAGCCTCCAGCATGGTGCCCTGGGATTGGCACTGAAGGTGACCTCATGGGGAATGCCTGCCAGGCTGGAAACTGAAGTTGGTTGAACTGAAATGAGGCCCAGGCACAGTCACTGCTGCGGGGGTTGCGCCTTCCCAGCAGGCCCTGGGCATCCATCAGCAGCCCAGCTCAGGTGAGGAAAAGAAAGGCCTGGTGGGAAAGAACGCAGCCCAGTTAGCGGGCATTCTCAGAAGGAAGGCCAATATGAGCAGTCCAACTGCCCCACCTCTGACCCTAGCTGGGAAGACAACCATAAAAAGCGTCATTCTGATTGATGGAGACACGATAAGGTGTGGAGCGATGGGCCAACTCCATCCAAGGCTGGGGTGTGTTCCTGGGGCGTCCCTCCTAAGGGGGAGCTCAATAAATCTGTTGGTGTCGGTCACTGTAAATATGGGGCTGGGTTTGGAGCAAGAAGGCTGCTTTCTCTTCAGACATGCATATTCCATGTACAGGGATCCTGAGCAGAGGCGGAAGAACTTTCCTAAAGGGCACGTGGTGCACGCCTGTAATCCCAGAGACCCTGGAGGCGGAGGTAGAAGGATCGCAAGTTCAAGATCAGAGGCAATCTGCGTAATTTAGCAAGGCCCTGTCTCAAAATAAAAAGTAAAAAATGGGCGGGGGATACGGCTCAGTTGTACAGCACTTGCAAAGCATGCAAGCGCGCCGCGCTGGATTCAACTTCCTGTACGGCAAAAAAAAAAAAAAAAAGGCATGAAAGCGTTTAGGCCTCCCTCCCAGCCCACCCACATAGCCACTCTCCTTCACTTCTCCCCTTTCCAGGATCCATGTACCTCTCTCCCACCTCCTGACCATCAGACACGCCCCCACACCCCCATCCTTCCATAAAGCAACCCAACTGGGCGCTCCTATTTCTGCTTTCTGGGGGAGAATAATCAGGTACCTGTGGCAGGGCCCGAAGCACCACCTACTTCTTCGCCTGTAGGCTGCCAGTGCAGGACAATGCTTCCCAGGGGCTGAGACAAGGCGCTGAAGCAGTGGAAGGCAGGTGGCATGGGCCCAGAGGACCATATGGGGTTTCCTTGTCCTTCTCGTCACTTTCTCCCCTATCTCCCATCCCCACCCTTTGCCTCATCCTCCACTCTGACCTTCTCGCTGACTTGTTCTCCCTTTCTTTCAGGTATCATTTTCTCCAAAAATGTGGCTCATTCCAGAAAGGAGTTTCATAGGATGCCAAGTTATTTTATTTGATTTTTTGTTGTCACCCAAGCAACTTCATGCTAATTCAATTTTTTTTAAACCTCTTTTTATTAGCTTGATATTCATCTCATGTTTATTAGGCTGAATATCAGCTGTGAGAGGAAAACTCTTCTGGTCCAAAAAGGGGAACTGATTAAATGATTTCTGAAATTCTTTCCAGCTCTGCCTTCCCAGGTGGTGAGAATCCACTCACTCCTTTCCTGTACCTGGGCCTGTCTGCCCTTGCAGGTGATTTCCAAAAGGAAGTTTATCCCCACACAGTAGGAAAACAAGGAAAGATACCAAGAAACACACAAAGAGATGTTAAGTGCTTTTGAAGCAAATCCTTTAATGTTTACCTGGGCCTGCTTCTTAGGAAGTGGCACATCTGAAAATATTGGAAGCCATGCAAAGCAGCAGCAAGATGCCACCTCCTCTACTCTTAAGGCCCCTCAAGGTCTTTTCAACAAGGAGTTTCAACAAGGACTTGCCTGCATAGTTGGTGGTGGTGGTGGAGGAAGTAGGCTTCATTTGGATCCAGAGCAATAGCTCAGAGATCCACAACCAGAATTGATTGGGTTTATCTAATATGTCACCTACCTTGGAATTAATATCCCTTAGGAAATGGGATGGTCTTTGGTTGAGATCCCATGAGTCGAGTGTAACCGAATGCACACCAACTATCCCTTGATCACCTGAAAAGTAGGTAGAAATACCAGTCTTAGGATGCTATTGAATATAACCAATATTTTTGTCCCCTCTTGGAATGAAAGCACACACAGCACATACTATTATTGCTATTAATAGTACATTAAGTAGCTATAAAAGTGCCTGCATACAGAAACAACAACCAAACCCCCAACCAATGAGAATTAGTTTGAACCTTTGCAGTACACAGTATATCACACTCACACAACCAATTAAAAGGGCATGTCATCTTGTTTGGAAAGTATCTATTGATTTTCCAGCTCATCAGATCAGGTTGATGTGTCTTTCAATGGCCTCGATGACATCATCAATATTTTTCTATTTAGAATAATGACTTATTTTATATGCCAACGGCTATAAAAAAACAACCCACCTATATATATTTCCACCGACACCAGCTTAAAAGCCATCTGGTTTTCTCTCCTTAACATATGATATTGGTAATCTGGGGCAAAAGAAATGTTTTGGTCTTGTCATGAGACTCATTTAGAGACCACAGTAAATTTGTTTAGTTTAAAAACCAACTACTAAATCATATTTTCTCTATTAAGAGGCTGATGCTCTTCACTGCATTTGGTGTCCAAATTACATTCATTTTAGGATGAATTACATTCATTTCGGAAGCAGCCCCCAACTCCCTTCTCCCTCCTGTCCAAGAAGGCAATATACTCACCAGCTGTGTGATCTTTGGCAAGTGACTTAATCTCTCTGAAGCTCATTCTTCTCATTTGTTAAGAAAGGAACAGGGAGGAGTATGAGATGGCTTATACATATTACTTCTTTTAACCCTCACAGTAGCCCCACAAGCTTGGTACTGGTATTAGCCCCATTTTATAGATGGAAACTGAGGCTACACAAAGGCTAAGAAACTTGCCTAAGTTAAAGCAAGATGAAACCAGATAATCTGACTACAAATGTTTATAACCAATAACAGTTGTCTTGCGAGGTTGTATGGGGATCAAATAGCTTGGTCAAAGCACCAAAATACTAAATCTGGCATTTGGCAGGTGCTAAGAAGGCATTATAGGAGAGGGTTAGGAGTCACTTACTTGACTTCAAATCCCAGCTTTGTCCTTAGTATCTATATGGCCTTGGGCCAATGACACACATCTGTATGCTTCAGTTGCCTCATTGTGAAACAGTGATAGGCACTGTACCCTCTTTGTAGGGTGATTTGTTGTTGTTGTTTGGTGCCGTGGAGTCAGTATCTGACTCATAGCGACCTGTACAACAGGGGAAACACTATTGTCAGTGCTCCTCTTCTGTTCATAGGGTTTTCAATGGCAGATTGATTTTTGGGAGGGGTTTGCCAGGTCCTTCTCCCAAGCCTACAGCTTCTGGTGTTCCCAAGCGGTCTCCCATCCAGGTACTAACCAGGCCCGACCCTGCTTAGCTTCCGAGATCTGCCGGGATCGGATGCCACAGGGCTACGGCTGCAGTTGTAGGGTGATGGTGAGGATAAAATAGCCTGCAGCAGGTACAGTGCTTAGATTAACCCTGACACAATCAGTGCCCAATAATGGCAACTGTGATGGTTAATAAGTACTCTATAAAAACTTTGTTTCCTTTGCCCTAAATCCTTCATGTTCCCATAAGTGTCCCTAATTTTAGATGTGATAAAAAAATACAGTGAATGTTTAAATTTAAAAAAAAATTACAGCAAAAGACACATTTCTATGAATCTCCTTCAAAATATTTCCACAGTTTCGAATACACTTATCCCATCATTCTTGCCACTTTTTGAAGAAGTTCTATAATAAATTTTTCTGTACTACATTTTTTTCAAAAATGTAAACATTCACCATGTCTTTTGATCACCCATTGTACACTCAACCTTAACCATTATGGCCCCATGAAGAGCACTCTACTGAAAAAAATTTATCCTTTTTATTCAGGGGTGGGTGGGGTGGGTGGTGTTGAACCCAGGGCCTCATACATATTTTGCAAGTGCTCTACCACAGGGCTGCACCACCCCCAGCCCATTTTTTTTATTTTTTCATTTTGAGTCAGGGTCTCACTAAGTTAATACCTCTGCCCACAAACTTGCAATCCTCTACCTCAACCCCCAAATTGCTGGGATCTGAGGCATGGCTGAGGGTGACGTTTTAGGGTAGTCTTGAGAATCTTTTCAAGAAAGGTCTACTGTAACCAGGCCAAGTTTTAGGGCAGCACAGACCACACTGGGAAATGGTACAGGTGAGCTGCTCTGCACCGTTCTCAGAGGGGCTTCCCAGCTGGCAGTCCAGAAGCCCGCAGTTGAGCAGTTTGATGATAGTCTTGGTGCATTTTTCTACAGCTTCCCTTGTCCATTGGCTTGTTTCTCTACTCTGTCTCTTCCCTCCTCTCTCTCAAAGCCTTAACCTTGACAATTCAGCATTTGCTTCTGTAAAAATAAGCTGGACTGGCCCTTTCTCTTCTATTAAAGAATAGAAGGAAATGCGGCTGGTCTTCCAAGGCCTTGGGGAAGGTGTCTTGGGGAAGAAACTGAAAGCAGAGGCTGGAATCTCAATCTGAGCTCTGTCTTCAGTGAGCCAGATCACCCTGGACAGATCACTTCGCCTATGGAGGCCTCAATCCCTCTTTCCCTCAAGAGAGGGAATCAGAGCAGCTCTGTGGTCTTCATAGGGTGCTGTTCAGAGCCTGGCGCCTTATGGCTGTGACTGTGAAGCCACATCCTGGGCTGGAGCAGCAGTCAAAATCAAATGCCTCATGGCCAGCTTAAAGATGAGTTTTTATTGGCCTGTACAGTTGTTTTGTTTTCCTGAGATATTGAAGTAGTAGCTAACATTTCAAAATGAGGGGATCTTTTAATTAATAAATTTAATTTTTATAGTAATTTTAGGTTTACAGTAAAACTGGGCAAAAAGTACAGAATGCCTTCATGCTGCCTCCTACTTTCCATTTCTCTTTCATCCCAAATTCCTTTATTCTTTGTATCTTGCATTATTTTGGTATGCTTATTACAATGGATGGGCCAATACTGGTACAGTATTACTAAAGTCCATAGTTTACATTAGGATCTACTTCTTGTGTTGCACATTCCATAGGTTTTGCAAATACACAATGTCATGTGTCCACCATTGCAGTATCAAACAATAATTTTACTTAATTAATTTATTTATTTACTTTATTTACTTAAAAAAAATCCCTATGCTCTGCCTAGTCATACTTCCCTTCCCTCTACCCACTGGAAAATGCTGATCTTTTTACTGTATTCACAGTTTTACCTTTTCAAGAATGCTATATATTTGGATTCCTAAGTGTGTAGTATTTCCACATTGGCTTATTTTACTTAGCAATAAGCATTTATTTAGGGTTCTGCATGTCTTTTCATGACTTGACAGCTCATTTCTTTTTGGTGCTGAATAATATTCCACTGTATGGATGCATCATATTTTATTTATCCATTTACCTACTGCACGACATTTTGGTTGCTTTTAGATACTGGCAGTTATAAATAAAGCTTCTAGGAACATCCATGTGTAGGTTTGTATGGGTGCATAAATTTCCAACTCATTTTGGAAACACATGGCTAGATCATATGTTAAAACTATGTTCAGCTTTGGAAGAAACTGTCAGACTGTCTACCAAAAAGAGTTCACTACTTTACATTCCCACTAGCAATAGATGAGTGTTCCTATTGCTCCACATCCTTGCCAACATGTGGTGCTGTCAGTTTTGGATTTTTAGCCATTCTAATAGGTGTACAGTAGCATCTTACTGTTGTTATGATGTATATTGTTGGCTGTCTTTTCATATGTTTATTTGCTACCTGTGTATCTTCTTTGGAGAGGTGTCTCCTCAGATCTTTTTCCTATTTGTTAGTTTTTTTTTTTTTTTCTTGTCATTGAATCCTTTGTGTATTTTGGGTGTAAGTCCAGTATTGTGTATGTTTTACAAATATTTTCTCTAGGCCTGTGGCTTTTTTCACTCTCTTAACAGAGTCTGAGGCACTGTGCCCCTGGGTAACACTGGCCTCATGAGGGTTACTGGGTAACACGGGAACCCATTCCTGCAGGAATGAATCCATGTAGTGGCTCCTTGTATAGAAGGCCAGTTCTTTTCTCCAGGTCACCTGGGCTGCAACCCACCCCTGCTCCCCACTCACCTCAGGTACAGACCTGCCTGGCCCCAGATCTCTGACTGGGTGACTCTGGCCTAGAGGAAGCTCCACCTTCATTTGTTTTCTACATTGGGTACTACAGACATTTGCTTTGAATAAAACTGACCCTTAAAAAGAAAATTTTGACCTTGACCTTGGTCTTTCACATCAGTCCTGCTCTTGCATTGTCACATTTGACTTGAATGAAAGAAGCAATTTTATAAATATTCTCTTCATGGTGCTTTCTAACTTGTCTGAGGTGCTTGCTCTAATGGATGCCGCGGAGCCCACTGTCTGCAGGAGGGTCACCACAACAATGCCACTGCACATACCAGGAGTCCCTCCCACCAGCTGGATCAATGAGCAGGAAACCTTCACACGAGAAGAGAAGTTGGACTCATCTTACAAGGAAAAAGTAATCAAAACCCCAAATGACCCTTGACATTTGCATCTTTACATGTAGGAGTCACTCTTGCCATGGAAAGGTGCTCCAGCATGAAGACACACGAGAACAGAGACCAGGAGGAAATAGTGGGAGCCGCAGATTC
This sequence comes from Pedetes capensis, assembly GCA_007922755.1. Lineage (NCBI taxonomy): Eukaryota > Metazoa > Chordata > Mammalia > Rodentia > Pedetidae > Pedetes > Pedetes capensis. The sequence goes on from VMDO01002346.1 coordinate 75,925, forward strand.
CTGCCTCTCAGCTCAGACTCATTCAGAAGTATGAACTGAGTAGGCTGGAGGGCCACGTGATAGCATGATCTAAATGGCTCTCTTTCTCCCCTGAATTGGTGTTGCTGACTTTCTTTAAAGAGTTTGTGTATGACATGACTCCATTCATACCGGGGTGACTGGTATAGCTGGAATAAATGTTTCTTGGGTTCTCAAAGACATCAGTAAAGACAAATCTAGGGAGCTCTGTACAGGTTTTCACAACAAATTAGAGATGAGGAAATGTTTTTTGAATAAATGCCTGGTCCCTAGGCCAAGTCTAGAATCCTATTGTGTACACTTGTTGAAGTTACATATATAGAGGCTGATAATCGTTTGCTAATGCTGCTGTAACAAAGCACCTCCCACTGGGTGGCTGAAACAACTGAAATTTATTGTCTCAGAGCTCTGGAGGCTACAAGTCCTAAATCAAAGTGTCAGCAGGGCTTTTTCCTTCCGAGGGCTGTGATGCAAGGATATGTTCCAGGCTTTTTTCCTTGGCTTGTAGGTGGCTGTCTGCTCCCTGTCTCTTCACATCATCTTCTCTCTATGGATGTCTCTGTATCCAAATTTCTCCTTCTTATAAGGACATGGGTCATATTGGATCAAGGCCCATTCTAATGACTTCATCTTCACTAATTACAGCTGCAATGATCTGATTTCCAAATAAGGTCACATTCCCAGGTACAGGGAGTTAGGGCTTCAACATATGGATTTGGAGGGATAACACAATTCAACCTATAGCAAGTCCTCTGGTGTAGGAGGACAAAATTCCTTGTCTCCACGAGTCAGTCAAAAATAGATCATTGGGTATGTGAATTAATGAATAAAGATTATAGAAGTAAAGCTTAATGATAACATTCTAAATTTTCTCCTTTCTAGAATATTTTTTTGTTTTTTTTTCAGTAATATAGACATGGCAGAAACAAAGAGATGCTGAAAATAAAAGAAAGTTTATTGAAAGTCTTGTAACTGTAGTCCAATCTTTCTCCACTCCCATGACATCTTTATAAAAGCTGTTCCAACATGGCTGCGCATGAACAGTCATTTCATGCAGCCATTTTGGCTAGGTAAATAGAGCTATGAAACAAAGACTTGTCTGGCTTCTTGCCCAGAAGATTTTGTCCCAGAAGTTCCTTTCCTAATTTCACAAGCTCTTGCAGTATTCCTCTTTCCATTCTCCTGACAAACTCCACTGTCTATCCTGCCATCACCTCACCCAACTGTGTCATCTATGAGTTGCCCATCAGAGACTCACAAGTCCCTTTTCTCAGTGATTCTGTTCCATCAGCCTTTGGTCTCAACTCTGTTTCTACCTCAGGTCTTTAGGTTTACATTTTGGAGTCTCTGATACCTAGGACGTGCCTTTCTCACACATCCTCTTTCTTAGACTAAAGTCTACATTGTTTCCTTTCTCTAGTGAAATGGTTTAGAGGCATAAAATAAAGTTGGAACAGGGTACATAGGGAGAAGAGGGCAGGAACAATGAACGATTAACCTGTAAGGCAGGCCAGCAGTTCCTATGTGATGGAGAGGAGCATTGCTCATGCAGCCTAGTGGAAATGACATAGGCTTTGTCATAAGGTGCATAAGGGTTTGGGGATCTTAGCTACACCAGTACTGCATCATGTTCATTCTGTCTCTGTGTGTAGTTTTGAATGACATCTCAACATTATTAACTTCCCAGTTCAAGCCAGGCACCATGACGCACACCTATAATCCCAGTGACTCAGGAGGCCGAGACAGGAGGATCACAAGTTTGAGGCCAGAGGCAGCCTGCATAATTTAGCAGGACCCTGTCTCAAGATAAACAAATAAAAAGGGGGCTGACAGTGCAGCTAAATGGAAGAGTGCTTGCAAAGTATGTGTGAGGCCCTGAGCTCAACCTCCCAGTACCAGAAACAAACAAAATGAAAAAAACGAACAATTCCTCTCCCCTAAACTTTCCAGTTTGTACCTCCACCCATGATTTCCCTCCTAAATTGAAGGATCAAATTCTTCCTTCTACTGTTTCTTTCTGAATATTTGACTAGTAACTCAAACACAATAGAACCAAAACCAGATTCTCAATTTCATCCCGAAACCTGCTTTTACCCAGTGTTTCCCATTGGTAGGTGGTAAAACATTCTTTTAGTACTCATGTCAAACATTTTAAGAGTAATCCTTGATGCCTGTTGTTCTCTCATATCTCTCCTCAGCAAATCTTTCTAGCCTTGCCTTATACTTCTAACCACCTCCAGTCCTGTCACTTCTACATGTGCCATTATTATTCATTACCAGGATTATTAAAAGTGATTTCCAGTAGTCTCTTTACTTCCATCCCTGGCCTTCCAGACTGTCCTTTAATCTGATGCTGAAAGCAGTATTTTAAACATGTAAGTTAGGTCATGTCACTCCGTCACTCCAACTGTTTCATAGTAGGATTCTAGCTGTCCCCCAGCATCCATTGTCCTTTCTTCCTTTAATATCAGACCCTCCAGATTTAGTCTGGGTAATGATGGGTCAGAGCCCATGGGACACAAGCCGAAGTAGCAAGTACAATGTCCTAGTCATGCACTAAAGGAGAGGGACAAATCTTTTCCCTCTTATTGATTAGCCATTGTCCACCACCACACTCCAGGGAAGGGTGGAACAGAGCTACCCTTACAACTCTGGATGTCCTCCCTCTGGATATCCCATGAGAGAGAACTAGACTTCCATTTCATTGAATTTTTATAGCAGCTGAACATATGCCTTGCTGTGTACTCACCAATGCCTTGCTTTTGCAATTAGAAAAAAAATCTAAATCCCTCTCAGGGCCCACAGAGCTCTGTGTGATCTTGCCCTTGACTAGCTCTTTGACTTAGTTTCTTACTGCTTTCTTCCTTTCTCTGTGTTGCAGCCACACTGGCCTGCCCATTCACTCTTAAATACATCAAGAACACACCTCCTCAGGACTTGTTTAGACGTCACCTCTTTGGAGAGTTTTGCTCCAGCCCCCCTATATTACCTCACACCTGCTTTATGTTCTTCATGGCTCTTATTGCTAGTTGGCAATAACTGTTTGTTGTTTGCCTTTCCTTGACCCACTAGAGGGTGACCTTCCTAGGAAAGGGACATTGTGGGCTTGTTCACCCCTTTTAAATACATAGTAACTTCTCAAAAAGCATTTATTGGCTGAATGAATGAACAAGCTTCAGTTTCTCAACTATAAAATGGGGAAAGTAATTTCTGGCATTAGGCTTATGTGGGCATGAGGGGACGGAATGCCAATGGCTTCATGTGATATCTGCCCCCTGGTCAATACCGGTGTGATAAATACATGCTGAATGTTTAAATTTCAAAAATTATTATAGTAAAAGACACATTGCCATTAATAGCCTTGAATATACTCCCCCTTGCTTTGACCACATTCTTGCCATTGTTTTTGCCACTTTCTGAAGCAGTTCTGAGAGTCCTCTTTTGTGGGTGTCTTTAGTTGTACTGTTGTGGCTGTCTTGCTGTCCTGAATTGATTCAGTGTGTTTACCTTTCATTGTCATTTTGATTATGGGAAAGAGCCGGAAGGTGCACAGTGCCAGATTGGTGAATAAGGAAGATGAGGACATACCAAAATGTTCATCTTTTAGCAGAAATTGCTGTACCATGAGGAATGTGTGACACAGAGTGTTGTCATGACGGAAGATGACACTAAAAACACCCACAAAAGAGGACTTCCAGAGCCACTTCAGAAAGTGGCAAAAACAATGGGGGGGGGTGTTTGAAGCTAGGGGAACATTTTGAGAGGGATTAATGGTAATGTATCTTTTACTATAATAAAGTTTTAAAATTCACCATACCTCTTGAGCACATCCCATATTCTGGAGATATCATCTACCCAATTTGAGGAACTGCCTCTCAAGACTTCCTGCCTGGGCACAGATGGTTGCATTCCAGCAGAATATTTTCCTATTTAAACCTGGAGAGTTAATTTATCTTCTCCAGAATCAAAGAAGTTTCTTTCCATTAATATTTTCTGTGTTATAGTATCTCTTGGTTTGTTCATCATTTCCTCCCGATCTCTCTTGCATTTGTCTCCATTCACTGGCAATATCCATTTATTGGCTCTGTCATTGATCCAGACAGCTCTGAAACAGGCGATGCTGTTTCTCATCATTGCTCTGATCACATCCAAGCCTGGAACATTTAGAAACAGGAGACAACCCTGAGGCGGCAGCCTCAGGGGATGCTCCCTGCCGACTGTCTCTTTCAAGTTGGCAGAGGGAAAGTGCACAGTGTCTTGTATTTCTCCAACTTGCACATACTTTTGCTGATTTAGCACAAATTTCCCATAAAAAGCTGATCTCCAGGGAGCAGACACTGAACTTGGAAAGTTTTATCCCAAAAGGAGAATTTGTCGTAAAGTTATGAGTGACTGAAATGTGAGGGGCTGGAACGGTTGGGAGTGGGGTTGCATGGCGGCGGTTTTACAACTCCTGCGATTGTATTTCCTCCTATGAATGCTCAGCTATTTCCCCAAGTGCCACTCTTCCCCATGACCCTTGGCAAAAAGCATCATTACCCTGTTCACCCGCTGAAAAGAGAGATTAGGACGGTTACCAGTGAAGTTACTTCCCATGTAAAAAGAGGCTCTCAGATCAAGTTTTCTCTCTATGGTCACTGAAAATGACAATTCAGTTCTTCTCCACCAGCCAAATGCTATCTCCAGATGCACACATGTGGATCCCATTGAAGTCAGAGAGGCCCTAAACACCTTTGAGGTCTCTTTTTTGGTGGCAAGAAAGTAGAACTATAAAGATGAGGCCGAGAGCAGGTGTGTGTGTGTGTGTGTGTGTGTGTGTGTGTGTGTGTGTGTGTGTGTGTGTAGTGTGGAAGGTTCTTACCCAAACCTAAAACCCATTTCTGATGCTTCATAGCTTGAAAGCAGCCACAAATTTAAATGTTAGAGTGAAGATGTTGGAGAAGTTCTGTTGACAGCTTTCATCAGGTTGATAAGGCCAGATTTGTGGGTCAGGAGGCTGAAGGCATAGTAGATGACAGCAACATAGTTAGGTTTCTGGGCCACAGACCTTTGTCCAAATCCCAGCCCTGTCACCTTCCAGCTCAGTGCTCTGAGACAACCTCTTTAATTCCTCTAAGCACAAGTCTCACGACTTCCTACCTTTTCATCATCTGTAAAATGGAGATTAATATATTATAAGTGCCTGGCAAGTCATAAGTGCTCAAATGGTGGCCATTGTCATTTCAGGAACGTCATGCCCACTGCCACTATTATCACCACGCCTCCCTGTTACACATGCACACACGCACGACCCATGCCTACACACTCAACAGAACCACTAAGCTGCTAACGTGTAATACTCTGCTGAGGACCCGCTTTCTGGCCTCCAAATCCTTCTCACTCACAAAATTGGGCCCTCTTATCTCTACTTCAGCCAGGAGATTTCTGGAGGGCCCAGGCCAGAAGCTCAAGCACTTCAGCACTGAGCCATTCTTAAAACCTAGCCCCACTTGGAAGTAGAAGAACTGATTCTAATCTTGCTTCCACTCTTGCTGGCCATTATACACTTTGTCCCTTCTAGCTTAAACAGGTGATGGTGGATACTTGTTTTCAATCTTCACAAAGGTGTAAAACTCAAATGAAAACGTCATAGATACCCTCCTAGTATTCTGTTCCTTTCATGTACAGCACTTGTTTATGATTCTAATCACATGTGCAGTAATTTGTTTAAAATCTGCCACTACCTCTAGATTGTGAGCTCCATGAGGCCTACAGAGTGATTAGAACCATAGCACTCTTTCAATGAATATTTGCTGAACAAAGGCAAGAGCAAGAATAGAAGAGTACTTTAAAAACTGCAAAGTACATACTAATGTCAGGTACTATTGTTATTATGAGACATCATATAAATACCAAATGATTGGTTACTAGGTTGCTCTGTTCAACCAATCTATGTACATTTTGAAAGCTTTCCATTGCACAGCTTTTAGGCTTATCATTTCTACTTCAATGAGTATTATTCTTTTAGTCATTTCTATGGAAAGTCAGCATGGAATCCTGATTCTGGAGTTTAAACTTCCACATTTAATATTGTTTCTTTGGAAAAAATGGATCTTTTTAAAAGTTCTGAGTCTGTATGTGTGAGGAGTATCTGTAATTTGTCTATATCTATCCATTCATCAATTTACTCTTATACTTAAGAACTTTTAATTAAATGACTGGTTATAGCAGGCACTGTATTAAAGGCAGAGGACACAGTGATAAATATGGTCAGTGATCCTGGGACTGAGCTCACTGTCTACTGGGGGAGCAGTTACAATAGCGTGGTGTGATCATACTGGGGAGGTCCACGTATACAGGGGCAATAGGAACCCAGAGGAGAAGTTCTTGCTCAGAATGGAGTGGAGTCTCCTGTTATAAGAGGCTTTTCATAGCATCTGAACCTAGTCTTGGAGGGTGAGTGTGGATTTTCCAGATGAACTGGATTAAAAAGACATATTCAGATATTAGGAAGAGCATATGATTTGCCAAATAAAGGAAGATAAACCAAAGCTATCTGCCACCTTGTATTTCAATCATGTGGGTATTTGTGAATGGAGATGTGTGCAATGAGCTCCATTGAACCCTAGGCGCTGCCCAGCAAGCCAGAAAGGATCCCTAGAACCATGGAAATAAGAGGAAGGGTCTTAGCAAGGGAATATCAAGAAAGGAGTTTTAGGCAGATATTAGCCACTTCCCCACTTTCAAGAGGAAAATAAGAAATAATTTTCACTGCTGTTTCAACCAATTTGGAAATATCAAAATGCTGCAGAGGACTTAATCTTCATATGTGACAAAGAAGTACCAAAGAACGGATGGGATGATGGACGTTTTCCTACTCTCCAGGATGCAAAAATGCATCCAGGATGCAAAAACTTTGGTTCCAACCAGGGGACATTGTTAAAGACAACATTATTCTTCCAGAAAGCAAAACCAAATGCTTTTGAAAGTCTCTGACTTCATTCTGAATGCTTTGCAGTCTATGCATTTAAAATCATTTTCTAAGCTGGGACAATGACACAAACATTCATATAGCAGGCTTCTGGGGATGAAGTTAGCCTGCCTGGTCTAGTTGAGCTGAAAAGTGCTGTTGCAGGGTGTTTTCATTAAAAAAAGTCTTCTTATTATTTTCTAAGAATTCTTGTTATAAATAAAAAAAATTATTATTCAAGTGTATGCTGAAACTGAATCATGCCATTCTTACATAATTTTTCATTGGATTGTTGCAACCCATAAAGAAATCCAATTAAATTTCCCTTGCAGGCACAGGCCTTCATTCAGGGGGCCTTGAAAAAGCTGGTTTGTTGTATTGTATGGCAGGTCGATGAATCGAGAAGCAGAGAGGGCCTGTCCCGTTTCTTGTCCTGTGTGACATGATGTGAAGAGAGTCCGCCAGCAATGTTTCAAAGAGCCGCATTATCAGACAACATAAAGGCGCCCGTCCTTTCTGCCGCTTTGCTGCAGAATATGCACGTGCCAGGGCCTCTGCTCGATGAGCAGCTCTGAACAACGTATGGCTAACATATTGCTTTCTGGGTCTCAGGCGCATTCACCATCATTATCCCAGAGACATCAGACATGGGGTTGAGGCTGTAGTGTGCCAGAGATAAGATAATGTTTTGAAGATCTTTTAAAGGGAATGTCCTAGAAACCAGACTATACAAACATGTGTTTTCACTACCTAAAAAGAAAGGCAGAAGCCAACGTGTCATAGGATTATATTATTTTATGTTAATCTGTTTCTTGGTTGCTATCTTGTTGTTTATGCATTTTCCTTCATTGATTTATATACTATGAGGCATCTCAATTATTTCCAGATATATGGGATTTTGTTTTTAAATAAAAATTCTGCATGAGTAGACACAGAAAATACATGCACTTTCCCCCCTTATCTTCCCTCTCTAGCAAAAAGCTCTTAACTTCTACCAAGTAACTGAATCTTCCCTCAAGATGTCAGCCAGGTGGTGGGGTCTGTCTCCTTATCTATCAGACCAGAGGGGAGAAACTAAGGTTAGAGAGAAAAACAAAGAGAAAATCTTGATGAGCACCAGGGGAAAAGATGCTGCTCTTCGTATTTCTTTTTGAAGTGGTACCTGCAAATGATCTTATATTCTGTCTCCCACTGATTTGTTTTGGTCAGATGTTATTTTTTTGCTGTAATTCAAAAAAGCAGCAACTGGCTAATTGTTTTCTACCACGATGTATCAGCAAACATGGAGTTTATTTCACTACAGCTGGGGTTTTATGGGACAAGGATGGCTATTCAAGGCTGCCTTTTCATACAAAACCCCTCTCTCTCTCTTTCTCTCTCCCTCTCTCTCTCTTACACACAGAATAGCTCACAATCGAATTTTCAAAATAATTCACTTATGCTCTTTCCCTGTACAAGGAATGCAGGCTTATATTTGTCTTGCTTTAGCATGAAGCAAGGAGTTGATTGGTGGCAAGATATGTAGGCAGATATAATTGTTTTATGTACGATGAGTCCCAGAGAACAAAAGCATGAAGAAGGGTTGGTTTGTGCTTAGGAAGTGGGAAGCTATACCAGGCTTTTTCAGCCCCAGTGTTTACAAATTATGGTAGTTATGTGGCAGAAATGTTCCTTTAAAGTTGGAGTCTGACCTGAGGGCTAGTGATTAGCACTGTCCCTCTGTGACACAGAGAGGGGTGGGGGGACACAGACCATGAAAGGTATATAGTACTCTCTCTGTTCAGTTTTCTGAACGTCTCACCACAGAACTTGGCCTCTTTCTTGCTAAGTACATTTCTCTGAGCCTGATAGCATCAAAAGTATAATGTAGTTGGAAGAGGCTCTCACATAAAAACCTTATAAAACCCAGATAAGGGATGTGTGTGCGTGTGTGCGTGTGTGTGCGCATGTGTGCATGTGTGTGCGTCTTCTTTAGAGGAACCTTAAATTGTTCTTTAGTGCAGAAGTGAACCCTTCTCATACATCAAGTCTTAATTGGACACAGACTCTCTCCCACAAACTGACCCAGGTCCCCAAGAAACCAATCTTGATGAACTATCAAATTTGCCCAGTCCTCACGGGTCACAACCACAAATCAGCCTTTTGCTGAATTTGGCCCACGCTCTGGGTGTGCAGCGAAACTTGAGATCGGGGAAGAGCTCTTAACTTCAAATTTCACTGTGGACATTCCTCCAAGATGCTTACAGCTTGCTCTCTTTATCAGGATCCCCAAGACATCACACACACACACACACACACACGTACACACACACACACACACACACACACACACACACACACACACAGACAGAAAGAGAGAGAGAGCGCACCTAAGTCACATTTTCATTAAAAAAGAAAACTTCAAAAGGAATAGGGTTTCAATGGCTATATTTTATCCTGAGAAGAATGGTAAGTATTAACTACATTATTTCCCTAAGAAAAACAAGTCACCTTCCGAGAACTTATTAGAAATTTAAAATAAGATGAAGGCTCAAATGTTACTGCTCTTTTAACTTGAGTGTTTCATTTTCTTCTAAAAGCATTTGGAACATGTCTACCAAGTAATAGGGAAAGGAAAAGCACAGAAGGAAGGAAAGGACAGGCTCCCTCCTGTGCACACACACAGTGTTGTGTGTGGGTAGGTCTGAAAGAAACCAGGGGCTCCAGAGAATGCCGCTAAATAACTCTGTTCGGGAACATGAACTCTATGTGTAATCAAGCCACTTTTTAAGCCAGGACTCCTCATCATTGTGCAAGAAAATTAAATTACCCCATGTACCTGAAGCCATCACAGAGAGGGGATCAGATTAGGCAAAGAAAACATCTGACACTGAGGAGCCCCCACCTCCTGGAGACCCATGAGGATGAGAAGTCACACCAAGTTGCAGTTATTGGGTGAACAGGAAAATAACGGATGTCCATTATGTGAACGCAAAGGGAGACAGAAGGATGAACAGATATGTGTGGTAGGTGTCAACCTCTGAAACCAACACTCTTCCAAAGGGCAGAGGGGTCATTGGGTAGGATATAGATTTTGGAAAACCTTGACAAGTAACTAGGCAAACTATGAGGAATACAAAGCCATTTCCAGCACAGGAATAGAGAAAGAGATGATAGTAATGCCATTTTCCTGGGGGGAAAACTAAGGAAAGCTCAAGGCTAGGACGTTCTTAAAGATTTTAAACTGGATAGTAAGAGACCTGGTCCATCTTTGGAACTAAAGGAGAAGAATTTGGGGATAGGATGTTGGGATAAAGCTTTTGAAATGAGCAGGTTTGCAAGGCCTGCAAGAAGTTTGAAATGCAAATTTCTAAAGATATAGAAAAACATGTAAGGGTAACTAGCATTGAACTAAAAGAAGCAAATAAATGCTGATGTCATGGGGTTCATCTTTATTCAGCAATTTCTAGTAACTTTTCACTAAGAACCAAAAATACTTTCCTAACACACACACACATGCATGAAATGAATGCTGAAAAATGCTGAAGTTTGGATCATAGTAAACACTGAGAACTTTATTTGCTTTTGTGTTGGAGACCTAGGATGACTTCAGACACTGGAGGTGACACTCAGGTTGTGATTAAGGGTCTGATTAAAGGGTCTGGCTTCCAGAAGATTCCCAGAGCATCCTGAGGCTACCTCAGAGTTCCCAGATATCTTCCACCTGAGAGGAGGATGTCTAAGGTCAGGCAGGAACAGAAATTCTGAGGATCCCTGAGATTCACCTCTGCAGTGGGTTGCCCACATGTTCTGGAAACAGAATGACTAAAGAGTGGGACCATTAGTCATCAAGCCATTCAAAAAGTCGTTCCAAACCAGGCCAGTTCTCCGAATGAGCCCAAACAAATACCACCTGACAGATAGCTGGGCCTGCCAAGCTGTGACCAAACATAAGCAAAATTAGCCAATTAATGGGCTCCTCTGTCCCGCGGCTGGGATGCTGCGCTGGCTGCCTGGCTGCAGTGTAGCACAGTGTCGCCCACCACCCCCTGCCGTCGCTCCACCAGGTGAGTGGCAGAAGGGCGATGGGGTGCAGGAGCCGCCAGATGGCTGGACTGGGAGGAGCTGTACTCAGCTTTTTATTTGCTGTGAGTTACTACCAAGGCACATGCACTGCCTAGCCTTCCGGAAGTGATTTCTGATCTGTTCACAAGTTCCAAGTGTTAGCTAACTGGGTGATTTTCACATGGTGACTTTTCCCTTCTGCAAAACTCTTCCTTGACGCATGCTTTGCGTTCCTGAAGCAACTTTTTCTTTTGTGGACTTGAAAATCTTTGAAAGATCTTTTATTCAATCTTTACAACACAGCCACAAAGGACTATCAGGAAATCGAACACTGTCCCCATTTTTAAGGCCAGAGTGAAGAAGTGTCAAATACCTGGCATCTGTGTACAGGCAGAAGGCAAGCCATGGATTCTCACTTCCACTTGCAAACTGGACAACATATTCCAGCCATTCACTTGGGCTTTATTAAGGAATGCTTTTAAGAGAAAAGAGGCAAAACCACTTTGCTCCTAAATTAAGACAAGTTTCTCTGTTCCTTTTGTATGCCACAGAGAGAATAAGAATGCTGCCTTTTGTGACATCTGTAATGTGACTGATGTAGGAGCCTGAATCGATGCTGCTTCAAAATAAGAAGCAAATATCATAATAGTATCATTTGTAATATTAATAAAAATAGTCCAATTAAATTCGAGAGATATATATTGCATGCTGATTTTTTTTTCTTTCATTCCTTTTTCTTATTAAAGCCAGGCAGTGAGTTAGGCTTTTTAGAGATTCTATTTTATTCTTAAAGGGAGGTACTAGTCCCACATTTTCTTTCTTTCTTTCTTTCTTTCTTTCTTTTTTTTTTTTTTTTTTTTTTTTTTTTTTTTTTTTTTTTTTTTTTTTTTTTTTTTTTTTTTTTTTTTTTTTTTTTTTTGTGTGTGTGTGTGATGCTGGGGGTTGAACCCAGGGCCTCATGCTTCTGTGCTCTGCAAGTGCTGGACCACTGAGCTGTACCCCCAGCCCATTTTTTATTTTTTGAGATAGGGTCTCACTAAGTTACGCAGACTGCCTCTGGTCTCAAACTTGTGATCCTCCTGCCTTCACCTCCAGAGCCACTGGGATTACAGGCGTGTGCCACTGCACCTGGCAGTCCCACATTTTCTACAGGAAGTAGTTAAACAAGTAAATTCTTATGAAGGCATAACCAGAAGAATGATCAGGTTCTCCATTTCCTCCAGCCATCCAGAGCAAGGCAGCAGGAGATCTGGTCCAAGGACTTCATTTGGCCATTACAAGCTTTGCTTGGAGGCCTCTGTAAAGAGGAAAGAGCAACCTCATTCAAAAGGATCAGAAATCCTGATGTGTAGAGCTGAGGCCAGAAGTGAAGTGCATGGGGGCTCATGGAAGAGCAAAGGAATGGGGCAACAACATAGCAGAGGTGAGGAAGACAGCCCCCATCCCCCATCCCCTCAACTCTCTTCACACCACAGCCACACCAGCACAGCATCACAATCACCATCACTCTCGGCAAGTGTGTTAGATGGAGACGATTCCTAAAGAGGATGGAATCATGGACCCAGGCTCCCAAAGTTCAGCAGCTGTGGTTCAACAGGGAAGGCACGGCAGCCCGTCTTTGGAAGCTCTGGAGCAAACGGAGGTACTTGGCTCTTCAGGACACGCAGCATGCCAATAATGGAACCAGTGCAACAGTTCAGAAAGGATGGGTTCCATCTATTAGAGGAATATGGAAGCCACACATGTAACTCAATTCAGGGAATCAGCCACTTCGCTAAATGTCAACTTTCCTAAGTTTTTATAAGCCAGATAACCAAGGAGCCAGCGGCTTCTCACTCAAGTCTCCTGCATAGTTTCCTTTCTAGAGTCCTTCCCTTAAACACAGACCTCTTCCCTGACTAAGTATGTCATTTCAGCCCTGCTCATTTTGCTTGTTACCACAATGCTGTTAATTCGAGCATGGCTCACTTCAAAGTTGACACTGATCCTCCTCATAAGCAATTGTTTTTCAGCCAGACCCATCAGTGGCTCCCGTCAGCCCCTTTCAAGCATGGCGCCAGCTTTTCAAAATGCTGACAAGAGTTCCCCTCTGTTGCCTAGGACAAGCCATGGTTGTCCTTTTCTGAGCATGTAATTGTCTCCCGGGGTGAGCAGACCCCCTACCCCATAGCCCAGCCACCTGCCTTTCTCATCTCAGCAACTGGTAGCTCAGACTCCAGGAAACGCAGGCTAACATTGAAACAGTTTTAGAGATTGGAGCCAGAATAGGGTGATGAACCAGAATAAAAACAGGACCAATTAGTGACATCCCTGGGAATCCTTATACTGCTCTCCTGGGGTATAAGACCAGGAGACTAGAAGGATCTTATCTTTTCTTTCCTTCCTTCCTTCCTTCCTTCCTTCCTTCCTTCCTTCCTTCCTTCCTTTCTCCTTCCTTCCTTCCTTTCTTTCTTTCTTTCTTTCTTTCTTTCTTTCTTTCTTTCTTCTTTCTTTTGACCAAATTGTGTCATCTTAAGAGTGATCTTAGGCCGGGCGTGGTGGTGCACGCCTGTAATCCCAGCGGCTCGGGAGGCAGAGGCGGGAGGATCGCAAGTTCAAGACCAGAGGCAGTCTGCATAACTTAGCGAAACCCTGTCTCAAAAAGTAAAAAAAATGGGCTGAGGTGCAGCTCAGTGGTCCAGCACTTGCAGAGCATGCAGGCGCGAGGCCCTGGGTTCAACCCCCAGTACCGCCAAAAAAAAAAAAAAAAAAAAAAAAGAGTGATCTTATTCCTTTTAAGGCAATGGTGCTCCGACATTAATTTGTATCAAGGGAACTTGTCAAATATGCAAATTTATGGCCTGTACCTCCAGAAGTTCTGATTCAGCAAGCCTTGGGAGAAGCCCAGGAACTACGTTTGATAAGCTCCCCCGTGATTCAGACGCAGTGGCATTGAACTACACTCTGTGCAACTCTGCTTTAGAGTCTTAAGCAAACAAAAGTCCTCCACCTCCTTTAGGAACCCATCCAGGAATGTCAAAAGCTTTAGAAAAGTCTCTCTTACATATATTCCTGTGAATGTTTGAGATTCACAATGATATTGCTTGAAAGTAAAATAAATGCATTGATGTTAGAGGGAGATAGGAGCCAGGTGTCAGCCCTGCCTACCCTCCCCAGTGTTCCCATCCATCTTTTCTCACAGATGTGTCTTCTGATGGAAAACTCCTGCAGGTCCTGGAGGACCTGAAGCCAATCTGTATCATAGGAAGGAGTGTGTTTGTGGCCTCTGCACTCCCACTTGGACAGGATGGATCTGGAATGAAGTCATCAGCTATCCACATCTGATTACCAGGGTGGTGGCCCTGGGATCAGTGACCTGGAACCTGCCTCTCTGACCCCTCAGGCTTGCCAACTCCATCTTATGAGCTGAGTCTCAGCTGTTGGACATCTGCCATGGCTCCCCAAATTTTCATCCTCCATATTGTTTCCCCCAAACTCCCCTTTATTTTGGGCCCTGACTTGGACAACATTCTCTTCACTATGGCCTGGGACCTCCACAATGCCAGCCATTAATGCTGTTCACCAAATGTTTCCATCTTTCCTCTCTACCTGACCACTCTGTAAGATTGTACTTTCTGGATCCCTTGTGAAAGGTGTGAGTAGAATTTATGTGGGTCATTTCTCAGAGTATTTCATTACTGATGCAAGAGCCAGAAAGCTCTCTCCTCTCAGGGAATATTTGAGATGGCGACTCTCATATCAGCCTGTGTTTCTGAGTGACAATGATGAGCTGAGCCATTTGCTGATATGCAATACACATATTGTATAAGCGAGAAATACATCTTTGTGGTTTAAGTCACTGAACTTTGGTGATTATTTGTCACCGCAATGTAACTTCACCTGTCCTGGCTAACTTAAGGTCCTTGTTCTCTTTTCAGCTCTTGCTTATCCCCATCCTTGGGACTTGGGTCCTTTCCTTTTCTCTCAAGCCAGGCTGAGAAACTCTCATGACTCAAAGTTTAGACTGATTGTCCAAAGTAAGAACAGCCCTTCTTGCCTATTGGGGTCATGATTTTCCCTAACTTGGGGGCCCTCTTGTGCGACTCACTGTCACATATGTCTTGATACCATTGGAACACTGCCTCTGTCTTGCTGTCTGTCCCAATAGGTATATTTCCTCTAGCTTACACATGACACCTGGAGAGAGGCCCCGCCAGCGTCACACTTCTTTCTCCTTCTTCTGGCCCAGCGTTGCCATCCTGTCTGATGAGAGCTCCTCAGAGTCTGTTCACACAATGACAGTGAGAGAGTTATCTTTGTGATTTCTACAGGTAGCTTTATCACGAGAAGTTTTTGCCTAGAGTTGGGGAATTATTGCAAGTATATCCAATTGTTCTGCCTCTATTTTTCGTGATGATGGTAACATAACAGCCAGAAATAATTCATTTCCTGCAGTTGTCTTGTCTACCTTGTGTTCCATTTGCTAAGGACAGTTGGCAAGTGAACCTCCTCTGATGCAGGCTTTGGCAGCTCACGTGACTATCTGGCTTTGCAATGATGACAAATGAAATTACTGCGAGTCCTGGAGCCTTGGTCCCTGGAAACCATCAACAAGATGACAGCTCCTTCTATTCGCCTTGTAACAAGCTCTTCCAGGCAACTAATCACCAGACAGGGTCTTCCATCCAGCATGCAGAGTTTTTAATCTTGTTTTGAAGAGTTAATTGTGTGATCTCAGTACTGGGATTATTCTTCATCAAGAATTCCAAAATTGCCACTCAGTGAAAAAGGATAATTATATTTCCCGAACATATGATGACACGAAAAAAGGGAAAATTTAAAGAAGAGGAATGCTTAAACACAAAGTGAGGCTTCAGAACATGTGTGAGGGTAAACAAATAATTTCTGACAGAAATTTTTGTTACAGTTACAATATGTAAAACAGATTTACTTAAGATTCAGTGAGAAAGGTGCTCTGCTGGAAGATGCAAACCATTCTTACTCCTTTTTTCTAGGACTTCTCTCTTGCATCTGCACCTGGTAGAGGACTCTGCACTAAGAGGCTGTTCAATTAATGTTTAATGAATTTGAATTTAATGAACTTAATCTCTATATGCTGAGGATTTTGTTACATTGTGACATGAGATGTATATGTATGTGTGTGTTTTGTAGGTGTGAGAAGGGTAGTATGTATATTTGAGAAAGAGAAACATTTGAACATTAAATATAGATGTATTCATTCATTTCTTCTATAAATATTTATTGAATGCCTTGTATGTGCTATAAACTTGTCTAGGGCTACAGACAAAATTACTAGTCGCTTGGTATCTAAATTTGAATAAAGAAGACAGAAAATAACAAATAAAAGGCTAGACCCAGTGGCTCATGCCTATAATCCCAGTGACTCAGGAGGCAGAGGCAAGAGGATCACAGATTTGAGGCCAGAGGCAGCCTGTGTATCTTAGTAAGTCCCTGTCTCAAGATAAAAAATGGGCTGGAGTGCAGCCCAGTGGTAGAGCACTTGTAAAGTATGTGATATGCCTTGGGTTCAACCTCCACGTACCACAAAATAAATAAATAAATAAATAAATAAATAAATAAATAAATAAGATAATTAATGTTAGACTGAAGAATAAGGAAATGTGAGGAAATAGAGAATGATGGAGGGAGTCCATAGGATGGTAAAGGAAGCCTCTGAGCACAAATGTAGATGAATTAAGAGTTACCTATATAGCTATTTATGCAGAAAGCATTCCAGGAAGATGAAACAAAGTGCAAAGGCTGTGAGGCAGCAGTTGTTTTGTGTATTGGAGAAACAAAGATGCGGGAGTGGTTAGAACAAAAGGAAGGACAGGAATGATAGGAAGTAAAGCCATAAAAGTAGGCAAGGGCCATGGTGTGAGGGCCTTGTATGTCAAGATGAGGTCTTTGTTCAGAGAGTGAAGGGAAGCCACTGGAAGATTTTGCAGGAGAGAATGATATGATCCAACTTAAAGTTTGAAAAACCTTCCCTTGCAGCAGTATGGAGGGTCGGCTGTGGGTTCCAAGGCCAGTTATACCTGGTTGTATTGAGTCCAATTCTTCATGATTAAGATTACAGTCAGACCTGCATTTCAAGTCAGGGTGATCAACAGAGTCCTGAATTTGATCTCTCAGAGAGATTCTTGCCTTTGTGTGACCACCCTTTTGTCTCCAAATCTCACCATAGGAACACTGCAATAAACTGAGGACTAGGACACCAAAGATGCTTCCATATCAAGTGAGAACATATGGGGGAATTTCTGGGCTTCCAGGAGAGAAGCATGGAATAAGAGTACAGTGTGTGTCACCTCCCAGCTCTGCCACCTCAATGCTCTATCTAATCATTCTCAGCTCTGATAAGCAGTAACAAAGGAAAAGGGCCACATTCACAGCAGCTTCAGATCTGAGCACGAACCAGGAGTGAGCCTTCAGATATTTTGGCTCCTTACCAGTTCCAGTTGGTGCCCAGCCATTTCAAAGAAAGAATAACACTTGTTTCTGAGGGCTCTTCCAGTGAACTTTTCTCTTCTGCCACTGAGAACCTCACAGGACAATTTACACCACATAGATGTGCCTTTGCAGTTTTCTGCAAAACCTCAAATACTCCCAGATCCTTTGTTTTTAAAACATGAGACTGCAATGACAGAGCCTGAGGGATGGACCGAAAAGGAAGCACCCATGAAAGGAGGTGGAGCCCTAGGGCTCATGGCAGCCTCCACAAGCCTTTTATTCTCCACCAGGAAAACCAAGATCTTCTCTTCAGCCCTAAGTCACAGCTGATGCCACTTTAGACTCAGCTTGTCTGTGTGATGATTTTTAAGAGTCATTACTTCTCTGGTCTTGGTTTCCGTGTTTATTAAAAGAAAAGGAGATTGGATTAGATAACTTGTCCATGATAATTTCAGTTTTAAATTATGTTTCTTTTCTTTTCTTCTCTTTTCTTTTTTGCAGTACTAGGGGTTGAACTCAGAGCCTCACGCATGCTAGGCAAGTGCTCCACTACTGAGCCACATCCTCAGCCTCCCCCTTTATATTTTTTATTTTGAGACAAGTTCTCGCTAAATTGCCCAAGCTGACTCTGGCGTTGAACTTGAGCTCCTCCTACCTCAGCCTCCCAAGTAGCTGGGATTACAGGTATGTGCCACAGCTCCTGGCTTCAATCCTGTTTCTTAGAATCATACACAAAAGAATCCAAACCAATATATTCTAAGATCAGGGAACTAGTCCTGTGACATGGAAATTAAAGGATGAATTCCAAGACTTGCTTGAAGTGATTTTACCTATTCTTACGTGTTTCATTGCAGACATTGTTCTATTTTCATCAGTGAAATTAAGGCAGAAAATCAGAAGTAAGGAAGGAAGAAGGGAGGGAAGGAGGGAAAAAGTAAGAGGGAAAAAAGGAGGGAGGGAGAGACCTAAAACAACACAGTCAATACCCAGTAGATAGGAAATGGCCTTTCCCAGTATCAGTGGCAAGCTGTGTTTCTGCTGTCCTGCAGCATAGCCTGTGTGTAGAGGGGCTGCAGTATTTGGTAGTACTGGGTCACGCATCAGCCTTCCTCCTCACAGGAATAGCTATTTGGGAAGATACTTTCCTCTTCCTTTGCATTCTCCTCTGACACCAGGGGAGAAAGCCTGAGGGACTTCTGCAGCAGGCCTTTAGATGGCAAAGGGCGCTTTCCTGCTGTAACTGGCTTGTGGCAATAGGAAACAGCTGACCACTCTGGGGGAACCCTCTAACTATCCCTTCTATCTTACCTTTAACCAGTCCTCCCTGGAGAATGAATCTGGTGATCAGAGGGATCCTCTTGGAGACATCATTATTAGCAGAAAATGCTGTATTAATCAGTTCTCTGAGAAAGAAAATGAAAGGAATCCCAGGTTTCTATGCAGAGGTTAAGACCAACCCATTGTCTTATTCAGACGTAAGTGGCAGCTTGGAGGAGCCCACACAGCGCACAGCGCCATGTCTGCTTTCTCACCTTTGACTGTAATGCGGTTCTGTCTCCTGCGGAACTTGACCTTCTTGGCTCCAGTCATGAAACACCTGTGGTATTTGAATCAGGTGGTGCCCATGGTTCCTAAAACTCTGAAACATGAGAAGCAACATCTGTCTGCCTCTCTCCTCTACCTGCAGCAAGTTTGTGGCACAACCAGAGAGCCAGTGCTGAGTAAGGTGTGAGTAAGGCCTGAGGGGTGGGCCGGCACCAGGAGCCCAACAAGACCTCAGCATATGGGCCCTGTGTTCGTGCTGATGGCTTCTCTTTTCTTTCCCTCTCCCATGGTGGGAAGGAAACTGATTAGGCAAATTTCTTGCACAACAGAAATATTGTGGGAGTCTCAGCCATTGGCACACATTTGGTTTTTGCTCTGCAACACCTGAGGATGGTGACTTGTCATGTCTGGAATCATCTGTCTTGTGTTTGCATGCAATCTGAGGGACGTCCGTTCATAGGAATTAAGGCGATTGTTTTGCTGACAATTTTTCACCTGGCTCAAGACAGAAGTAGAGTCAGAGAAGAGAGAGAAGCTAGAGACCTAGGGAAGTGGTGGAGCCATGCGAGGGGCCACAGGTGGATGAGGCCCTGAGCCCACGAGACTTTTCCTGCCTCACTTTCTTGGCCTCTTCATCTTTCTCCAGGGAGCCTGAGGCTGGAGAAAAGTTTTACTTTCCCAACTAAGCTCATCATCTTGCAAGCTTCTTCACGGGAATTTAAACTTCCCTTCCTTTTTTCTCCTTACCTTTGACTTGGGATCAGAAAGGTGCCCATGTTTCTAAGCACAGGCAGGAGGGTGTTGGGGTCCTGACCCCAACAGTGGCAGTAGCAGGTGGATGGCCTGGTCCTGTGGAGATGGCAAGGTGGCTCTGGGAACCAGTCTTTCAGACAACTGCCGTGATTTGTTTGGGAAACCAATAACCCCCAATCCAATCTGATGCCCTTTGGAGAGTTTTCTGAGTAAATGAACCTCGGGAAGGGTCTCAAGAGGCTGTGATCTGAGAAGGGAAGTGTTTTGGGAGTGTGATGGAAAAGAGGAGAGAAACCAGGGTGGTGGGTGCTACCCCAGCACAGGGTTTGCTACTAATGCTGGTCAGCAGTGGTGCTCCAGAGGGGACGTGTGCAACTGCCAACCCAGAGCGCAAGGTGATCAACCAGAATGGTTCACCAGCACGGTCAGCTCAGGTACCCCCCAGACAGTCAGATGATGGGATGAGCGGGGTTCCCTGACCATCACCTACCATGCTGCTGCTCCCAAGCCTCTGCGTTTGTAAGTAGTGTCCCTGGGGTGAAAGCCGGGGCACTCTGTTGTGTGATGGCTGCGAGTGCCCTCCTGAATTCAAGTCCCAGCACACCACCTACTAGCTGTGTTATTTTGGCAACCATGCCCAAATATGAGGATCATGCCAGTCCCTACTTCATAGGGCTGTTGTCAGGACTGAAAGAGGCAGAGGATGTAGGGTGGCTAATTTCATGTGTCCACTTGGCTTGCTTAGGGGTGACCAGTTTTGGGCAATCAACAGTCTAGGTGTTGCTGTAAGGTACATTTTAGATATGATAAAGATTTAAATCTGTAGACTTTGAATAAAGTAGATTTCTCTCTATAATGTGGGTGGGTCTCATCCAATCAGTTGAAGAGAAAAGCCTGTAATGTTTCAAAGAGAAAGGAATCCTGCCTCCATGTGGCCTTCAGGGTTGAAACTGCAACATGGAATCTTCCCTGCGTCTCCAGGGCACCTCCTGCCCTGCAGGATTTGGAACTTCCAGTTCCCATGTAAGCTAATTCCTTAAACTCTCTCTCTCTCTCTCTCTCTCTCCCCCCTCCCCCTCACAGTGTCCCATTGGTTTTATTTCTCTAGGGAACCCTAATAAAGTATATCTAAAACATCAAGTGAGCACAATTCCTGGCATGGTCTTATTATTAACTCCATAAATAAGCAAGCTCTCCATAGCTGGATGAGATTCCTGGGGGCTGCAGGAAGGTTATGAGGGGTTGGGGGTCAGAGAGAACAGGAGAGCTGCTCATCGCCTGCAGTGCACAATTCATATCGGACCAACTCTGGGAGTGGAGCTGGCCTGACACCTGCTGTCCTGGGGGGCAGAAGCTGTCTGGTTGCCCCCAGCCTGCCTGCGTCCTTCCCCTGCTCGTTTAGCAACCCTGTGTCCCTCACTGGGGAGAGGATTTGCAGCAAAGGCTCCCTGCTCGAGGGCTTCTTCCTCCCCTGCGGCAGCCGAGCTGCAGATGTTTTCTCCTGGCCTCCCTTCCTCCAGACCCCATTTCCATCTCTGACCTGAACTCCCAGGGAGGCTTTTTGGAAGCTGTGCTTTTCCTCCAGAGTCTCCTTGACGCTGTTGTCATCACTAAATCATCAGAGTCATCAGCTCAGGAGGAGCTGCTGACCAGGACAGAGACCCGGCGAACCAGGCTCCTCTGCCCATCCTGGTGGGCCTCGCAACATCTGTGAGGAAGAGACAGGGAGAGGGGACCCCACAGCATAGAGAAGCCCCATGTCCCCTGCTCTCAAGCCAAGGAAAGCTGCATCTCCCTCCTCCCTCTGTCCCCCGCCACTCAGCTCTCTGAGAGGAGCCCTACCCTGCAGCTCCCCTCCAGGAGGGTGCGCCTCCTCCTCAGCCTCTGTCCCTCCTCCCTTGCCTCTGATTATGGCTCTAGGGACAGAGCTGCCTACAGGGAGGGAGGCCACTCTGCCTGGCCAGGCTCTCTCAGGCCTCCTGGCCACGAGCTGGAAGATACCAGGCCTGAGGATTCATATAGTAGCTACACAGTCTGTGGCTTCCAGTGAGTGGCCTGACAGCCGCCCTGCATGCATGGCCAGGTGTGTCATGCCGTGGGCACCTTCAAAGGCCACCTACAGATACCATGTGATGATGGCTCCAGCAGGTCACCTAGGCCACCCCTTCCTTTTAAAAACAATATTTGTATTTTAAATTTATAAGAAAAAGTTGTATTTATTGCTGGGCACAGTGGTACATGCCTTTAATCCTAGTGTCTCAGGAGGGTAAGGCAAGAGATTCACAGATTTGAGGCCAGAGGCAGCTTGTGTAACTTAGGGAGACCGTGTCTCAAAATAAAAAGTGAAAAGTGGATTGATGGGGATGCAGCTCAGTGAGAGAGCACTTGCAAAGTGAAGCCCTGGGTTCAACTCCCCAGTACTGAAAAAAACTTGTATTTATTTGCCATGTACAACATGATATTTTGATACATGTATGCATTGTAAAATACCTAAATTGAGCTAATTAACATATTTATTACCTGTCATGTTAACCATATTTTGGTAATGTGAACACTTAAAATCTATTCAACAATTTTCAAGTATACAATATATAGTTATTAACTATAGTTACCATCCCCCCCTACTCCATGTCTGTCAGTTTGTAGTCCTGTAGTCCGTTTGTAGAGCCTGTGTGTTGCTATGATGTTGAAAGCTATGATGTTGAAAGCCACCAGTGTTACAGATACCAACAGGGCCACCCATGGTGGACAGGTTTCAGCTGAGCTTCCAGACTAAGACAGACTAGGGAGAAGGACCCAGCCACCCACTCCCAAAACAATTAGTCATTGAAAACCCTATGAATAGCAGAGAAGCACTGTCAAATATAGTGCCAGAAAATGAGCCCCCAGCCTGGAAGGCATTCAAGAGACAACTGGCAAAGTGTTGCCTCCACAAAATAGAGTCGACCTTATAATAGGAATGGAGTAAAGCCTTTGGGGCCTCCTTTTGTTGATGTAGCACAATTCAAAATGAGAAGAAACACAGTGACTTCAACAATGGGCTCAAACATAAAAAGAACATGTGCATGGCACAGTGTCAGGGAGTGTTTCATTCTGTTATTGTTCATAGGATTGCCATGAGTTGGACCTGACTCGATGACACCTAACAACAACAGTAACAACATAGTTACCATGATGTACTATAGATCTCTGGAACTTATTCCTCTGATCTGACTTTGAATATTCTGCCTATGTAACTTTGGAAATTTGAATCTTTTGGCCATCTGTCCACTTCCCCTCCCCCCAACCTCTAGTGACCATCTGTGATGGTTAATCTTGATTGTCAACTTGAGTCTGGGAGAGCTTATGCAGATTCTGAGGGCTCCAACCTAACGAATGGTTTACTCCATGATAGACTCAAGCTCTGAATAGACTATTGGGGGGCAGTGGAACTGTGGAAAGTGGGGACTAGTTGGAGGATATAGGTAGGCATAGGATATAGGGGGGCATGTCCTTAGGGGCTATATCTTGCCTTGGCCCCTTCCCGTTACTGTTCCTTTCTGCTTTCTGTCCACCATGAGGTGAGTAGCCTCTGTTACGTACCCCGGCCACTACTCTGCTCTGCCTCACCCTGGGCCCAGAAACAATGGAGCTGAGGCCATTATGGGCAGAAACCTCTGACACTGAACTAAAATAAATAATTCCTCTCTTTACATTGTTTATGTCAGGTATTTGGTCACAATGACGAAGGTTCTGACTAAAACAACATCATTCTACTTCCTCCTTTTATGAGTTTGACTTTTAAGAAATTTCACATTTAAGTGAGACACTGTAGTATTTGCTTTAAGTGAGGTACTGTGCCTGGTTTAATTTGTTTAACATGTTTTTTAGGTTCATCCATTTTGATACAAATACAGGATCTCCTTCTTTATAGGGCTGAATAGTAGTATTTCATTATATGTAAAAATGCCATTTTCTTCATTCATTCATTCTTTCATGGGCATTTAGATGGGCTCCATATCTTGGCTATGCTGAATAGAGCTGAAATAAGCATGGGAGTATAGATGTCTCTTCAACATATTGACTTCATATCCTATGGATATATTCTCTGTAGTCAGATCATATGATACTTATATTTTTAGATTTCTGTTTGCTTGTTTATTTATTCATTTGTTTTTTACAGTACTGGCAGTTGAAGCCAGAATCTCACATGTTAGATAAGTGCTCTACCACTGACCTATACTCCAAAACCAATATTTTTAGTTTTTTTGTTTTGTTTTGTTTTAGGGTTTTTGTTTTTGTTTTTGTTTTTGTTTTTCTGCGGTACTGGGGGTTGAACCCAGGGCCTCGCACTTGCATGCTTTGCAAGTGCTGGACCACTGAGCTGCATCCCCAGCC
>VMDO01002346.1:100160-171610 GCA_007922755.1 Pedetes capensis
TTTTTTTTTTTTTTTTTTTTTTTTTTTTTTTTTTTTTTTTTTTTTTTTTTTTTTTTTTTTTTTTTTTTTTTTTTTTTTTTTTTTTTTTTTTTTTTTTTTTTTTTTTTTTTTTTTTTTTTTTTTTTTTTTTTTTTTTTTTTTTTTTTTTTTTTTTTTTTTTTTTTTTTTTTTTTTTTTTTTTTACTTTTTGAGACAAGGTCTCACTAAGTTACGAAAACTGCCTCTGGTCTTGAACTTGCAATCCTCTTGCCTCCTCCTCCCAAGCCGCTGGGATTATAGGCATGCAGCACTGAGCCCGGCAATATTTTTTAGTTTTTTGAGGAAAACTATTTCCATGGTGGCTATGCTAATTTGCATTCCTACCAACAGTGTGCAAGGGTTCCCTTTCCTCCAGACCCTTGCCAATGCTTGTAATCTTTTGTCTTCTGGATAATAGTTATTCTAACAAGACCACACCTTCCTTTGACAGAGGTGGCAGCTAATGCCAAGGTAGGAAACTGACCTAAATAAGGTCACATAGAAAACTGGGGATCAAACTGACATTTAAACATGGGTCTCCTGATCCTGGTTCAGTGCTCCACACAACCTGCACAGAATAAGCCATAGAAGCAGCATTCACTCAGATACTGTAGCTGAGGGCTGTTGATAGGCTGATCCAATTCTTCTTCAATCAGAAAGTAGCAGACAGGCCTGTCTAGGTGGCCTGTGTAATTTGTATAGAGAGAGAAAGAGAAAGGAGGGAGAAGACTAGAATAGACTAACCTAGATCTCTTATATCCATTCATTATGCACTCATTCACTCATGCAGTCAACCTTTTATTCCATGAAAGACCTTTGGGGGTGCTGTGTCCAGCTCCCACCAAACAGTACAATGGGTTCTACCTTGGAGACTCCCTGGCCCCGTACTCCAGGCATGGGAAGTTTGAGACCTGGAATAATGACCACCTTCACACACACACACACACACACACACACACACACACACACACACACACACAGCCTTGGCCAAAGCGAAGCCCCACCATAAAGAAGAGGAAGTTGGGGTTTAGAGCCCACTGCAGATGAAAGCATCTGTCTGGTATCTTCCCAGGATCTTGGAATTCCAAGCTCCTTTCTCTCTCTCGCTCTCCCGTTTTCTTTCTCTTCTCTCTGTCTCTCTCTGTGTCTCCCTTCTCTCTCTCTCTCTCTCTCTCTTCTCTCTCTCTCCTCTATTTCTCCCCTCTCTCTTTCTCTGGCTCCTCTCTTTGTCTCTCTCTTTTAAAAGATCACTAAACCTGGAGACCTATGGGCTCAGTAGCTGTGGCCCTGGGGATCTTGGCTGGACTGTGGGTGGGCACCCACCCTCCATGCTCCCCCTCATAGCCTGACTCCTCAGGGACGGAGTGCACAACCTCTGCCTCCTTCCTGGCTGTGTCCCTCGCTCCACAGCTGGACCTCCCCGCCCAGTGTAGGTGGGGAAGACACAGAGATGCAGTCAGCTCTGGGGGAGGCCACATCCAAGAGGCAATAACACTCTGAGGTCCAAGCCAGCCCGCCCCTAAGTGATATTTTCAACAATTCCAAGAGGAGTGTTGGAAAGGGCACTTGGCCAGAGACTACTGCTCTGCGCAGCACCGCTGCTTAGCCACACGGCGAGGCCTCTAAGGAGTCCCAGAGGCCAGCGCACAGGCTGAGGAGAAGAAGGAGCTCCAAGAAGGAGCCATGGGCCCAGGGGACCCTGAGTTTCTAGCATTACTTGTGGCAGGACCCTGTATAGTCCATTGAAAGAGAAAAATGAAGACAGTAAACAAGTATTAGGAAGCTGAGGGTTTTCCTACAAAGAGCTTAGACTTTGAAGTCAGCCTCCAGCACCGCCTCACTCTTAAGTTCTCTTAGCCAAATCTTTAAGATGGGATCATAGTGCCTTTCTTGCTTGCCTCGTATAAGGATTGTTGTTGTTGTTGTTAGGTGCCGTCAAGTCGGTATCCGACTCATAGCAACCCTCATAGGGTTTTCAATGGCTGACTGTTTCGGGATTGCCTTGGGAGTGGATTGCCAGGCCCTTCTCCCCGTATAAGGATTAGGGAAAACATATGCAGAGAACCAAGACAGTGCCTAGAAGTACAGTAATAGGGAGCGATGACACCTAAGGTCTGGGGAGCACCCACGCACTGCGTTCTTGGAAGCTGATAGCTATTAAGTTATTTTGTTTTTGTTCTTGGATGTTAGAGAGTCAAATATGCGCTGGCTCTCGGGTTTTTTGGCTTAGTTTTATCCTTTACCCAGGTGATCTGAAGCCTCATCTCCTTCTCAAAGGGGCAAGTGCCTCAGAAGAAGAGATGCCATGACATGTGTCACTGACCCTCCTGTCTCAGAGCACCTCCAGCCCCTGGGGTAGGGTGTGCAGCCCCCACCGGGCAGGCCCAGCCCGACGACTTTGCTTTTGCAGTCACAGGGTGGTATGGCCAGCAGCCACGGGAGAGTTCTTTTTCCAAAGCGTGTTTGCTATATAAACACAATCGTAAAATAAAAGCCAAGTGTTGGCAATAGCCAGTCGCGCCCAGCCCAGCCCAGCGGTCAGGGTGGAGGAGGAGAGGCCCTGTGTCCCATCACATTATCAGGCTGCTCAGAATCTGCTTTCCCCAAACTTCACTTGGCTGGAGCAATTTAGAGAGGGTCAGGGGAGAAAGAAGCAGCTGGGAGGAGGAGAAGAAAGAGAAGGAGGAGAAGGCGGCAGCGGAGGAGGAGGAGGCAGCCAGGGAGTTAACGCTTAACTCCCTCTCCCAGGCTCCGTGGCCTTTAAGGACTCAGAAAAATAATACGGCTTCCACCGACTTGTCACCCGATCCATAAAATGTGCTGCTGGAGTACTTGAGAGAGTCCCCCGGGGCTGCATCTGTGTGCTTCAGATTCAAAAGCAGAATTACTGGCCATGGAAATGGCCCCACCATCAAGTAGTCCAAAGGAGCAACTGGGCCCTAGGAACCCTGAGCTGTGAGTCCCCGGGCAGAAGTTCCCAGAGGCCTTCTGGCTATGTTCCCATGGGGAGGATCCACTGAAAGACTGGAGCAATGAAATTAGCCGCTCAAGCCCCTGCCTCCTCAAAGCACAAAACAGAACACGCATCCCCTCCCTCTCTAAATCAGGGGACAGGAGGAACAGGAACTTGAGTGATCAGGACAGCTGTTCCTGCTGTCAGAGTCACTTGGCTGAGGAATTCCCTCCCCCCCCACACACACACCCCTGGGCCACTCTTGCCCTGTCTGCTCACTCTTCCCTCTTCTTCCTCCTGTCATACCTTGTGAACTTTTAGCTCTTCCCCCACATTCCTCCAAAATACTGTCAGCTCTAGCCAACCCCGGCCCCCATTCTACCCCAAGCCTCTCTGACTTGCTTAGAGAACTTGAGTTCTTCGAAGAGAGTAGGGAGCGGCCGAGAGCAGGGAGCCAAGAGGACGGAAAGGGGATGCTAGGCTCTGAATCCAGTGCAGATGGACTGTACGCAGCTCAGAAGGAAAACTTATGACTCGCAGCTGCGTTGCTACGAGCGCAGGGATGAAGCCACCAAGGGCCCCCACATATTTTCCTTGGCTTCAGCACATGCTATTGACATCATTTCGGGCTTTGCCATTCATCCACTGCTGTTTGGAGCTTGCAGCCATGGGAGGCTGTGTTCCAGAGTCTGGGGAAGGTGTAGTTGCAAATTGGGTGGTAGAGGGGGAGGGGCTGGAGGTGGTCCCAATGAGTTCATAAAAACAACAAAACTGCACTGAACCCTAGCTTTCCTCCCCTGGAATGAGGAGTGGGGCTAACTCCCACCAGTCTGCCCAGCCCACTCCTCCAGTGCAGACAGACCCAGGCCAAGGCTAGCCCAGAGCCCCAGAGAAGCCTTTGTTCTAGGAAATGATGATGAACGTTTGTTGCAGATAAGGAAAGCGGAGGTTCCAGTAGCAAATTCTGTCACATGCTTCTGGGTGCCATTTGGGCCACGCTGGGCCCATCTGCACTCTCCTGAAAATCCTGGCTAGCAGGAGAACCCTGTTAATGGTTCCCAGAGGTCCCAGAAAAGGAAATGGCAAAAGTCGGAAGTGTGACTATTAGGAGCCAAGGCGTATGTGTTGCTGCCTGCTGTGCGTGATTAGTAATGACTTTAGGTGATGGTGCTTCTACACGGGGCTGTTGTAGGGGGCTTGTCTTTGAGTTGAGCTTCCCCAGCTCCACACAATCCCTCAATTCTGGTAGCATGAAGTACAGTTGGGAAAGGGGTCAAGAATGGAGGAAAACTTGAGGCAGGGTGAGGGAGAGCGGGGTGGGGGAGGGCCTCTGATCTACCCAAAGCATAACTTGCAGCCCTGGAATGTGAGGTGGCATGTCTCTCACCATGGGCAAAGGTCTGGGACAAAGTGGGACTCAATGCAAAACCCAGCTTGTAAGTCTGGCAGAATGGAATTTGAACCCTGGCAAAGGGCATGCTGTACTCTGACTTCCACAGAGCCTGCTTCTGTGGAGGGCTGGAAGTAGGCTCCCCTCTTTCTCCAAGGGACACACACCTACCTTAGAACCAAAGGGGACCAGTTATATTTTTGGAAATATTAAGCAACTGAGCCTCAGGGGGAAAACCCTAACTTGTAGCATTTGCCAATTTCCATAGTGTAAATACTCCTATCATGGCCCATATCAAGCTACCAAATGTTAAGAGGCAATTTTTTATTGGTCTCTTGCAATTCTGTACATCTCATGAGTAAAGGAACTGACAGCTACTGTTCTGGACTTTCTTTCAAGGGTGTTTGGGCTCTGTGTATGCGTGTGTGTGTGTGTGTGTGTGTGTGTGTGTGTGTGTGTGTGTCTGTCTGTCTGTCTGTCTGTTTGCCTGTCTGTCTGGCTCTCCTCCACCCCCACCATTTTCCCCCTTCTGCCTTCCAAGGGAGAAAAATAGGCTCCAGGTCCCTCGAAGGTGGGAGCTATGCACAGTAGAAGGAGTCCTGGTCTCTGAGTCCATCCTCAGGCAAGTGGGGAACCCCCCAGGAGAGCTACTGACAAAAATACCCACCTTAGACTCTGTGTGAAGGAGAAACAAACTTTTTCTCATGGTAGGACAATGAAACTTTTAAGTTTGCTGGCCGTGGTGCCTAGCATTACTTACCCTGACTAACACAGGTAGTCATCAATGTACTCTTCACTTATTGATAAGGAAACCGAGATTTGCCGGTTAATGGATTGGGTGTCATTGCTAGTAAATGGCAAAGCCAGCATTCAAACCTAGCTTTGTTGCCCTCCAAACCTTCTCGCTCTGCTTTGCTGATTCTTTATGATGAAGGCCAGTGTGTGGCAAAGGTTCTGAGGGCTACAGATTTGCCTACAGAGAGAAAACGGCCAGAGAAGGCTGGCTATCTTTGGTATCAGCTGCACCTCCAGGGAAATCTGGAAGGAAGGCTGACCATCTGCAGTGTCCAGAAAGATTGATTCGTTGTGTCCACAAGGCTGCTGTTCAGGGAAGGGCAAGGATCCTCTGAAGAACTCTTAGCCTGATGGAGTTTATGCATTCAGGACAGCTGGTGGACTAAATTAAGGCCCCCTGCGGCAACTGAGGGACCCCGCTGCCAGGGGGTGGCGAACATTGCAGCAATTCAGAAGCAACTCAGCACCCTGAAATTGCTGTAGATCCACAGACCCCAGGAGGATGGGAGCTCCTAGGGGTTCACAGCCAGGAGGACAAGGACGTTGGGAAGCAGCTACCTGGCTTTAACTTCCAGAAAGTCCCATGTGGCTTAGGTTAGGCACCTTGTAAGCACTTATTGGCCTATTGGGCATCTGCTATGTACAATAAAACTACAATTACTACTATTTACGAGACTGTTTCAGAAACCGACAAAAGATTTGTTCTGATTTCTGGATATGTTTAAAAGAAAA
Source organism: Pedetes capensis (assembly GCA_007922755.1). Classification (NCBI taxonomy): domain Eukaryota; kingdom Metazoa; phylum Chordata; class Mammalia; order Rodentia; family Pedetidae; genus Pedetes; species Pedetes capensis. The sequence goes on from VMDO01002346.1 coordinate 106,049, forward strand.
ATCTGACGAAAGTATTCAAATAAGGCCACATTTGGTTTGATGTTTAATGAATCATCCTTGCTGAAAAGGAAAAATAAATACATAAACTCAAGACAGCCTTGGAAAACACCCACCATGAAAATTGCTGCTGCTGGGTAATGCAAATGAAACACAAGAGGTGGCCATGGCGTCCACCCCTGCTCCATCGCTGAGACCTCGGCTGTCTCATCCCCCGCTGCCCCGTCCCTGATGGAGAGTGAACACTCAGGAAATATCTATGAAACATTTGGCTTCAGAAGCAGGAGTTTTCTGAGCTGGTAGCTGTCACATCTTCTCTGGGCCTCAAGAAATCCGTGAGGTTAACCTACATACTGGGAGAGTGGTGTGGGACGCATCTGCCATCGTCTTTCCCAGAAAATCTGAACCACATTTCTGCTGCTCAGTAATTGGCCTGAGTGTCTGTCCACCCTCGGAGCCCATGGCTTTGGCTTCTCGCTCTCCAGAGGAGAAGAACCTCCACATTCTTCCACGCCCCTCTTGGCAAGTCCTTCACCCGGTCAGCACCGTCTGCAGCTACTCCCAGGTTCTTGGAGCTTCTGACGCAGACTGAGGAACAGGGCCCGAGGTGTGACTGGATGGACATAAAATAAGTAGCTGCAAGGCTAAGTGCCTGTCTGCTGAGCTCTGGAAAATGCAAACTTCACACACCATTTCTTTCTCAGTCCTGCCCAGCTCCTCCCAAGCCTTGGCATTGTGCGGTCCAAGAGGAGTAATAGTAACTAATAATAGCCATCATTTCCAATAACAACATAGGGCTTGATCTTACTATAGAGTCAGAGGGATTAAAATATTCTCTGTAAGAAAGAAACTGCTGGTTTCATGATTCGACCTTTGGCAAACCCAGCTACTGCTCTCCCGCCGCCCCTGGGCTGGGCTCTGCATGCAGGGCTAGGGAAATTCCAGTCTGCGCCTGGCTCACAGGGGTCCTGCCCTTTGGAAACTTGTCCTCTTACTCCCTTCCTTCCTCCATACTACAGTCATTCACATTCCCAGAGCTTGCACACGAGCTTGTTTCTCCCCTGCCCAAGGTCTTGGATGGCTCTCCATTGTTTAGGTAATAAAACCCAAACTCCTTTAGTATGAAATGCCACATTCAATATCAGTCATACACACTAGTGGGTTCTACACCTATTTCCCTGCCCCAAACCCCATTGTCAGAGGTGGGTGCAGTGGTGCACACCTATAATCCCAGCAACTCAGGAGGCAGAGGGAGGAGGATAACAAGTTCAAGGTCAGAGGCAGCCTGTGAAACTTAGCAAGACCTTGACTCAAAGTGAAAAATCAAAAAAGGGGCTGGAGGTGCCCCTTAGAGGTAGAGCACTTCAAAGTATATGTGAAAGCCCTAGGTTCAACCCCCTAGTCCACCAAAAATAAATAAATAAATAAATAAATAAATAATCTGATGCTCCAGTAAAAATTATCCATTCATTTTTCTGAACATATTCATTTTTGTTTAGTTTCCAACAAAGGAAAATTGTTTAGGGGGGTTGAACCCAGAGTCTCACACATGTCAAGCAAGTGCTCTACCACTGAGCTATACCCCCAAGCCCTTTTTTATTTTTTATTTTGAGGCAAGGTCTAACCTTGAACCTGAGAATCTTCTGCCTCCACCACCCAAGTCACTGGGATTATAGGCATATGCTAGAGTGCCTGGCAATTTTGAAGGGTTTTGGTATATACACAACCACATAACTGCCTCTTCCATATTTCAATATCTTAGAAAGCTCCTTTATCTCCCTCCACCCAATCCTCTTCCCCATACGCAATGACTGTTCTGGTTTCTGTCACTATGGAGTAGTTTATCCCAAGTTGTGGCAAACAGGTGACTGGCTTTTCCACTATAACAATACACCTGCCCAGACAGTGCTGAGCATTCAGCAGTGTTTGAACGAAAACACAAGACTCTTGTGCCCCACCCTCCCAACTCACCAAATCTCTTGGTGTGTGACTTTTTTTGTTTTCCATAATGAAAAATGTTCTCAAAGGGAAATATTTTGCGGATGTGGAGGGGGTGAAACAAAGAACAGCAGAATTAAAAGGCATCAAAGCTAATGAGTTCAAAACCTGTTCAAAACCTGCGGTAGAAAATTCAAAACCTGCAGTAGAAAGAAATGTCTTGGTAGGTCTATTGCAGTAAATGGGGGGTATTTTGAAGGTGACTGAAATTTAAACATGTAAAAATAAGTGCATACATTTTTTTTTACATACAATACAAATGCTTTATTTAACAGTTGCAGGTCATCCTGTAAGACCAAGTTGTCGATATCCGGGATCCAGTATCAGGTTCAGTGCAGCCTCTGACTGCTCTGACTGCTTTGTGCTCTGACTGCAATAGAGTGAGCATGCGGCCTTCAGGCACAGGGGTTTTCACGTTATAGATAATGGAGTGACTCGTGTTGTCCATAAATTCCATGTGCACCTGCATGCACTGCTCCTGGGAGCTGGGCCTGCTGAGCATTTTGGTGACCTTGGCTGGCTTGATAGGCTTCACAGGGCTCCTGTCCATGATGGTGACCCAGCAGCAGTCTGGCAGAGCAAAATGTAAGTGCACAATTTTTAACAAATAAATTGGGGGGGCTGGATCCTGCCTGGTATACTGTTTTGTGTCTGGCTCCTTTTTCATAAACCTAATATTTTTAATGTTACACATGCTGTCCCATGTATTGGTAACCCATTCTTTTTCATTGTTGTTGTTGTTAAGTGTTGTAAAGTCCATGTCTGACTAATAGCAACCCTATATACAACAGACGAAACATTCTTGTCAGTGCTTCTTTGCTATTCATAGGGTTTTTAATGACTCATGGTTTTTTGGGAGTGGGTTGCCAGGTCCTTCTCCCAAGCCTATAGCACCTGGTGTTCCCAGGGGTCTCTCATCCAAGAACTAACCATATTCCAACCCTGCTTAGCTTCCAAGATCTGACGGGATCAGATGGCACAGTGGTACAGCTGCAGGCTTCATTGTTAAGTAGTGTTCCCTAATAGGAATATGTCACGATGTTTCCATCCATTCATCTATTGGGAGATACTTGGATTGTTTGCAGTTTTTAGCCACTACCAATAATACTTCCATGAACAGTCTAGCACAAGTCTATTTGTAAGAATACGTTTTTATTTTTCTTAGGTAAATTCCTAGGAGAAGAATTATGACAACATAGGTTAAGGGCATTTGTAACTTTGTAAAAAACTGTCAAAGTGTTTTCCAGAGTATGTACCATTTTTCACTCCCACCCACGATGTAAGAGATTAAACACACTATTTTGTGATTCTGAATATTTGTCATCACTGTTTTCCATACCTGGAAAGCGCTCTGGCTACTGTCTAACTCTTCTCCCATTGTTGTTGTTGCTGTCAGGTGCCATCAAGTTGTGTCCGACTTATAGCGACAACCCTCAGAGGGCTTTCAATGGATGACTGTTTTGGGCTTCCCTGGGGGGTGGATTGCCACATCCTTCTCCCACTTTTGCGGTGCTGGGAATTGAACTCGGGACCTCAGAGACCGCAGAGCAGTGCTGTACTAACTGAGCTAAATCCCAGCCCTTCTTCTCCCATTAGCCACCTCTATTAAGCCATCTGGCTGCAGCCTTAGCACTATGGCATCTCATCCCGTCAGATCTCGGAAACTAAGCAGGGTCGGGGCTGGCAGTACTTGGGTAGGAGACTGCCTGGAAACACCAGATACTGTAGGCTTGGGAGAAGGACCTGACAACTCCCTCCCAAAAACATCAATCCGCCATTGAAAACCCTATGAATAGCAGAGAAGCACTGACAATAGTGTTTCGCCTGTTGTACATAGGGTCACTATGAGTCACATACCAATTCAACGGCACCTAACAACAACAACAACATTAAGCCATCTAATGTCTGAAACAAATAGACACAAAATGTATAATACTGCAAGCTCAATGTAAATTTCCTGTTCTTTACACAGAGTCTAAGGTAGTTCCATGTTAGCAGGATGTTGGCAGAGGTGGATTTTTCCCACAGAGTCATTTAGAGCATAGGCTGCTGGCAGTTGTGCAATCTTCAGATAAGACTCCCAAGGTGACCTTGATGGATGGAGATTCAGACACAGAGAGAGAACTCCTTTTCCTTTATGGATGATTCAGAGGTGAACACCACCCCTTGTCCAACATTTCACCTTGGGAACTAGTCAGGACCTCACCTAGAGGACGGCTGTGAAGTGGTCTCCAGCTTGCTGGCTGCTTACCAGCCACCTTCTGTAGGGTAGAAGGAGATGCCTGTCTTCTGTGTGCAATGGTTCTCTCCACCTCATCAGGAAATAAAGTCTTCCCCTTCTATTCAAGTTGACTGTGCCCAAGGCACAGTGTCCACAGTCTGTGTGGCGTGAACTCCTCCTTCCTCCACACTCACCAGTCTTTCAGCTCCTCTAGACACACTCAGGACAATTATCTATGTGATGCAGTACATAGACAGGGAACTGCCAGAAAATCAAGCCAGATTCAGAAGAGGGCGTCGAATCAAGAGCTTCATTGCTGATGTGAGATGGATATTAGCCAAAAGCAGAGAATTCCAGAAAGATGTCTATCTATGTTTTATTGACTATGCAAAGGCATTTGACTGTGTGAATCATAACAAATTACAGATAATGTTGCAAAAAATGTGACTATCAGAGCACTTCATTGTACTCATGAGGAATCTATACATGGACCAGGAGGCAGTCGTTCAAACAGAACAAAGAAACACTGCTTGATTTAAAGAAAGGTGTGTGTCAGGGCTGTATCCTTTCACCATATCTCTTCAATCTTTATGCTGAGCAAATAATTTGAGAAGCTGGGCTTTATGAAGAAGAATACAGTATCATGATTGAAGGAAGACTCATTAACGACTTGCATTATGCAGATGACACAACTCTGAAAGTGAAGAGGATTTGAAATATTTTCTGATGAAGATCAAGGAACATAGCATTCAGTCCCGATTGTTCATCAACATCAACAAAAAGCGAATTCTTACAACTGTGTCAGTACACAACTTCATGAAAAATGGAGAAAAGATCAAGGTTGTCCAAGATTTTCTTTTACTTGGTTCTATAATCAACACCCACAGAACCAGCAGTGAAGAAATAAAAAGACACATTGCATTGGGATAGCTGTTGCAAAAGACCTCTTTAAAGTGTTGAAAAGTAAAGATGTCAGATTGAAGACGAAGGTGTGCCTGACTCATGCCCTGGTATTTTCAGTTGCTTCACATGGTTGTGAAAACTGGACATGGACTACAGGGAGGCAGGTAAAGAATTGATGCTTTTGAATTATGGTGCTGGAGATGAATATTGAATATATCACGGATTGCCCAAAGAACCAACAGATCTGTCCTAGAAGAAGTGCAACCAGAGTGCTCCTTGGAAGCAAGGATGGCTAGACTGTGTCTTATGAATTTTTGACATGTTGTCAGGAGGAACCAGTCCCTGGAGAAGGACATCATGTTTGGGAGAGTGTCAGGTCAATGAAAAAAAGGAAAGCCTTCCACTAGATGGATTGATACAGTTTTGCAACAATGGGTTAAAACATTAAAAAGGATCCTGTGCCTGGCACACAATTGGGGAGTGCTTTGTTCTGTTGTATGTATGGTCGCTATGGGTCCTATCCCATTCAAGGGCACCTAAAAATAATGTGTTTTCTCCACTAGATGGAGTGCTCTTGGACTGCTCTGTGCTTTGGTCAGCGTGGCTCCTGGGTGTGGCACCCTGTGGAGTCTTCATAAGTGTTTCCTGAATTCTCTATGGCAAGATGTGTAGAGCCAATCAGTCCTTTGCCTGGTAGACCACTTGTTTGCACTTCTCAGCTCCTCAGCACCCAGGAAGGCCGTGTAACTTGTTCTCACCTATGCAACGTGAGCCACTGGGCAAGGCTCCCCCAGGCTGAGGAGGTAAGAAATGACCCCTGTTCTGGGTCAGTCTTACTCCACTTGCTAGCTGGCTGTGGACCTCCAGTGAAGGACCCCAGGCCTGACACCCAGGAGGAGCCCCTGCTGCCTCATTGCTGAGATTTGGACACTGTTGGGCAAGTCACATCTTCTAACACTGCACGCCTTGTCTTTCCACCTCTTTTCATTATGTGCCATGTGGTGTCATCTGTCTCCAGTGCTAGTATATGAAGCTAGTGTCTAGGTAAAACTTCCAAGGTATAAGTTTATTTTTGTAGCTAAACATGCTAATGAGTCCATGAAGTCTTAAATGTTATGTACTTCTTTTGTGCCCTATTTGTCTATAAGTTGTTTTTTCCCCAGTTTTGAGAGTGTAGAACCCAGTGCCTTGCATATGCTAGGCAAGTGCTCCACCACTGAGTTGCACCCCCCAGCCCCTTTTAATTTTTTTTGTTTGTTTAACTTTGAGACAGGGTCTCCATAAGTTGTGCAGGCTGTCTCTGGCCTCAAACTTACAATCCTCCTGCCTCAGCCTTCCAAGTAGCTGGGATCACAGGCAAATTCCATGGCATTTGGCTTATACTATAAGTTCTTGAAACCTGTAGCCATATTACTGTGGCATTGGATCCTGTCAGGTCTTAGAAGCTAAGCAAGGTCGGGCTTGGTTCATTCTTGGATGGGAAACTGCCTGGAAATACCAGGTGTAGTAGGCTTGGGAAAAGAACCCGGTAACCCACTCTCACATAGGGTCAGGTTGTTATGAGTCGGACACTGACTGGACTGCACCTAACAACAAACAACAACAGCAACATAAGTTTTTGAAAGTCAACTTCTCATTCCTCCTCTATACCTTAAATATACAGCTACACATTCATTTAGGAAATATTTACTGAGTGCCTAATATGTTCCTGTACTGGGCAGGCTTTTGTCAGTGTAACAAATATCTGAGAAAACAGGAAATGTATTTTGGCTTCAGGTTTCCATCCAAGTTTGCTGACTCATTGCTGTGGGTCTGAGGAGAGGCAGGATATCACTGTAGCCAGAGAGTGTTGAGGAGGAGGATGCTCACCTCATGTGGCCAGGAAGCAGGCAGAGAGGAAAGGACCAGGCAAAATATACCCTTCAAAGACTTGCCCTCAGTGACCTGCTCCCTCCAACCATGCCTCACCTCCTATAACCTGCACAGGAGGAACTCATCAATGGATTAACTCATTGATGATGTCACATCCTCATGATCCAATCACCTCTCAGTGATTGGACCTATCAGCAGAGGACCAAGCCTTCAATGCACGAAAGAGATACTTCATTCACAAACTATAACAGTGCCATTCATTTTTCTAGGCACCAAAGATAGAGCAATGAGTTAGAAAGACCAAGTGCCTGTTCTCAGGAAACATACTATAATGGGAGAGACAAACGATAAACAAATGTGATTGTTGAAAAAACAGGAACAACAGAAATGCCTGGGTGAGTCGCTTGTACAGCATCATGTCCTTCTCTTCCAGTGCCTCCTATAGGAGCATTGTCACCTTTATTTGGATTGGCTAATGGATTTTCCCTGCAGAACTGAAAGACCAATGAGGCTGGGGCACTGCTATACCACCCGAATTAGACACAGTGCTGGCACATAGCAAGTACTTCATAAATATTCATGGAAACAAAAAAGGAATCGTGATCACAATATTTATTATTTATAAAAGCCAACTATTGTCCAGCCATACAAGTTTGTATATACTCTCTCATTTAATCCTACCATCCTTCCTGCAAAGTGATTATTACTTCTGTTTTAGAGCAAATGAATTTCAGCTCAGGTAATTTAATTGACCGTCTCCCATGCCATGTGGCTAGCACTAAGTGGCTGAGCTAATATTAGAATCCACACACTTTCCTGAGACCACTGCACTGTGATCCACAACAAGTGTTTTACGCCCCATATATTCTTTCTCAACAATGAGGAGCAACAACTACAGGCCACCATTCCTGCGGGCTGCACAATTCCTCCCCCTCTGCGATTTACCCTGGCCAGCTCAGGCTGCCTGCCCAGCATAAGGAAGATGGGGGCTTGTGGTAATTACAGGACTGTGTTGTCCTTTTCATTTATGTCTTCACAATCCAGCTGACATTGTGTCATAAAAGTTTATGTACTGTGTTCTCTCTGCTCCTTACTAATATTCTCTGGCATTCTCCTTGGCCATCCAGAATCAATACCACCACTCCTCTCTCAATAAAGAAGGGAGCCGTGAACAAGGCCCAAATGTGCACAATGACTATTTGCAGCAATTAGACGTCACTCTGAAAAATGGCCACACTGAAGGAGAGTGCACAAGATCTAAGGACCGGCACATTACTAATGTCCCTCACCAGGGACCCTGGAAATTGCACGGCTTAAAAAATATCTTCCCATTTCTCACTTCTTCTCTTTCTTGAACTCTGTCTCTTTCTGTCTTACAGGAGATAAGGAGAGAGAAGAGCATTCAAATTAGGGACCCCAGAAATCGATTTTTACTTGCAGTCAGTGGATTGTAATCAATGTTAATTAACCAGATTCTTTTCAGCACAGGTTGGGACAGAAGAGTAACTGCACAATATTTTTGACCAAGACAGCAGATATTAATGGGCTGTGGGTGGTCAGAGGGCAGGAGGAGGAGGAAGGCTGGTGCTGAGAGGTCTGGAGGAGAATATGTGCATGGTCCCATCAATTGGTGGACCCTGGAGCAAGACGGCACAGCTGTGTGCACCTCTTTGACTGAAGAGCAGGCTTTCTGTCCCAGAAGGAGTGGAGTTAATCAGGATACAGTTTCCACATTGTCAGCCAGGACAGCAGCATCTTCCAGGAGGGTGACAGGTATCTCTGGCCAGGCACCTTCCTGTGAAGCTAACCACTCTGGGACACATGTCAGACCTGCACATTGCGGCACAAGGAGAAAAGCAGAGAACTTAGCAACAGAAGGTTTGGGCTTGAGCTTTGGGTGGTGCTTCCTGGCTGTGAACTTGTGGGCAAGTTATGTAATATGTAGGAGCTTCACTTCACTCCCCTACAATGGCTGTGACTATGTTATGAGAGCTGATATAAGACTCAGGTATGATTCTATATGCAGACACACTGTGACATGCTACGAGAAACCCAGCAGCTACCATGATTATAAGCAACAATGACTTATGAGGAAATAGCTTTCCTGCTCTCCCCCGGACCTTCAGTGAGGAAAGAATGCTCTCCTGTTGCAATCATCAATAAGGAAAGAAACTGCTCTCCATCTGATCATCGACGAAGCAACAGCTGTCTCCTCATGACCACTGAGACGACCAACACAGGTGTTTGCCCCTGGAAGGCAAAAGCGCCTGAGGCTTTTCCTTTCTCCAGTCTCCTCCAGAGTCCCAAGATCCCAGGAGTCCGTGCCCCTCACCCAAGGGTCCTGAGTGAACTGTCTTTAGTATCTGTGTGTGTGGCGGGGCTGCCTGTCCAAACCTCCAGGCCGGACCGGGAGGCGCGTGCCCCACATAGAGTTGGCCCCTGAGCCTGTGATCTCTACCAACCAGCTGACATAGAGGGTTCTGAGGAGGCTTTCTGATCACTAATATTGTAGGAGGTTGTCTTGGTAGCTACCTGAGTCAATTTTTTTGGAAAAGATATCTTATCTCTAATATGGCATAGCCTAAAGAAGCCCCCAAATGTGCCAGTGTTACTCTGTCCAATATCCCAGAAGAAGTAAAGAAAAGATGGAAACAGGATAGAGCTGCCAAAAATAAAACCAAAACACCTATCTGTTTTGAAACAGTGCAAGCTTTACAAAGTTTGGGTCAAGACAGAAAACAAAAACAGAGGCAGCCCACAGGCACCATCTTCTGGAGAGATTGAAAGCAGGCATGTTCTCTTTGCTCCCTCAACACCATTTTCATCAAATGGCACCTCTGCCTCCAAGTGAGGCTCCCAAGGCATTCAGTCAAGAGAAGAGCACAAAAAGTTTCTTTGTTCCTGAAGCTCCTGGGGGGTGAGTGTGCATGCTGGGGAACACCTGTAGCAGAGGATATGGCTGTGCAAGAATATGATTCCTAATCACCCTGGGTGGTGCCTCTGGGATGTGGCAACCCCAACTGTGGGGACAGACAGTAGCTCCTCCTTTCCCAGCCACCTTTGGGCATCTTCCCCTTAAGAAAGGTGCGTGAACTCCGAGAAGAGTTGTTGTTGTTGTTGTTAGGTGCCGTCAAGTCGGTATCCGACTTATAGCGACCCTCATAGGGTTTTCAATGGCTGACTATTTTGGGATTGCCTTGGGAGTGGATTGCCAGGCCCTTCTCCCATTTTTGCGGTGCTGGGAATTGAACTTGGGACCTCAGAGACTGCAGCACAGTGCTCTACCAACTGAGCTAAATCCCAGCCCCGGAGAAGAGTAGGAGAAAGAAAGAGAAGAAGGGAGAAAGAAGCAGCAGAAGATGTTAAAGGCTCCCAGGTCAGAGGCAGGCCCTCCATCACACGCTGGGACCCAAGAGGGAAACACCAGCTCTGCCCTCAGCTTGCTCTCGGAATGCTGGGGAGGAGGGCAAATTTGCAGATAATCGGAGTGTTGTGTATGGGGGAAGCAAAGAGCATGCTCCCCCAGCTGGGGAGACGGGGGCTTGGGGAAAATGAAGGGCCATCAAGAAAAGGACATTATCAGCAAGAAGGACCTAAGAACAGAAGGAGAATGGGCTGGAAGGAGGGAAAATCAGGAGCTAGCAGGAAGACAAAGGATGACTTCACCCCAGGATTTATATACTCATATGCAATCTAGACTCGTGGATCTGTGACTTCAGTGAATAAAACTGCCTTTTCTGGAGCCAATGGTCATGAAGCAAGCAGAGAAGGCCCCACCATCCCTGAAGAGGCCTGGGGAGCGAGCTCACAGCGGGAGCGGGCACTTGCACTTGTCAGGAAGGAGCAATTGCCCAAGTGACCCAGGAGGTGCCGTCACGGGAGGGAATTTCTCACACAGCGCCCCTCTTTCTTCAAATGGGGAAGCACTGTAGTTTGACAATCCGAGCCATGGCCAGCATCCCAGGCTCCTGGGCAGAGCCCTTCCCAGCCTGGCCTGGTGTAAGGGTGAGGGCCTGCCATGCCTTCAGGAACAGTGATCCCACACAGCTGGTGGGGTTCCACATAGTCCCAAGGGGGGCTGGGCCTTGAGACAGGGAACAGCTGAACAGCTGAGAAAAGTGGGATATAAGTTCCATCACTGCAGCAAAGGTGGCTGAACAGGTCAGATTGTGGGGCAGGGTGGGAAGTGGGGGTGCAGGATGCACAGCTTAGTCCAGGATGGGGCAGCAAAGAGTTTTGAGGGAGGAATGTGACAAGGCAATGCTGTCTCCTGTTAAGTTCTCCAGTGGGAAGGCATTGAAGTTTACTGAATCCATCCTCAGATTTCTCATTTCACTGTTAGTCTTGGGTATGGAAACTTTACCTTGCCCACCCCTGAACTGATGGATGCAGAGAAAAGGTGACAACCATCTCTGTTGCCCTGGGTGACATTCCCTCAAGCCTGGCCAAACCAATTCTGTTGGTTGCACTAGTCCTACCCATTTAGGTCTAACCTGGGACTCTTTAGGGCCCGTTTGGCCCCAGCCAGGCGGTCATCTCTCTTCTCCAGCCAATGCTGATTTCCGGGCTTCCCTGTCTCCGAAGTTGATCCCAAAGCCCTGATAAATACCTCAAACTCCACCTCCAAATATGCAGCCTGGACACCCCAACTAACACTTCCACTCAGCAAAAATTATGAAAAAAAAGAGCAAGAGGGATGTTCTCTGTGGAACTGTGTTCTCCTGTGCCTCAAAACATGGTAGTAGGGGAGGTGGCCTTTGTAGATTAATTAGTTAAGATAAAGTCATCCAGAAGAAAGGTGATCCCCTAATATAACATGAGTGATGCCTTTAAAAATATTAGTAGTAGTATTTTATTTATACATATTAATGGGGTACAGAGTAATAAGTCAGTGATATATATCTATTATGCAACTATCAAATCAGTATTGCTTACACTTTCATCTCCTTAAACATTTTACAGAACAACATAAACAAAAATAGGCAAAAAAGAAAAAGAAAAAAAGAAAAAAATTTCAATTAATGTGTAATGCATATGTAACCATAGAACATATCCTGATTTTTTTTCTTTTCCTTTTTCTTCTTTTTTAAATTTTATATTCATAGAGTTGCATCCTGTATTTTGCAGGACTGGTACCTTTTTAAGAAGAAAGACACAGAGATGATCAGGGCATGTGAATGAAAAGAACACAGGAAAGAGGTCAGCCCTGTGAGGACAAGGGTAGAAACTGGAGTTACGCTGCACAAATAAGGGCCACTGAGGCCTACCAGGAGCTGGGAGAGACCAGGGAGGTCCTTTCTTAGAGCCTTCAGGAAGAACTTGCTGACTACTTGACTTCCAGCCATTGGCCTCCAAAACTGCCGGAGACCAAACTTCCAGGGCTCCCAGGCATCTGGTTCATGATGCTTTGTTTTAGGGGACCTCAGAAGCAGAGATGTGAAGGGAAGGAGGAAGAGGCTGCAGCAATAGCCAAGGCTCTCTCCTTGTTCAAGCTGGGGCCTTAGCTTCCTCCTTGGAAGGGAAGCATCAGAAAGTCCTCTGGCCGGGGTGAGGAGAGAAGGTCTGTTCTGGATGTGGCCCAGCAAGCACCTGGGAAATGCCTGGGCCAGCAGAGAGCCAACCAGGCTGGGACCTGTGTCCTTCCCCCAGCAGGGTCATAGCTGTTGAAGATGGCTGGCCCTGAGGGAAAGGACATGGAAGGAAGGGAAAAGCTGAAGCCCAGGTCTAAAACTGGGGACCTTCAAGGCTCAGGAGAGAAAGAGGGACCAGGGTGGGAAAGAGAAAAGCAAGGGAGGAAATGATGGAGGGAAACAGGAAAGAAAATAAGCACATCAGAGAAGGTGAGAACCAGCAAGAATGTGTGAAGAGCCCATTCACTGCCTCTGCAGACTTCATTAAGAGTTCATTAAGCAAGACTTCACTCGAGGCTGAAGTAGGACCTACATGGACAACTGAGAGCAAAGTGGACACCTGACCTCAGCACGCTTGCAGCATTGTGGGGGAGACAGAAGGCCTCTGGCTAACAGAGTCCTCAGATCCCTTCAGGGACAAACTAGTAGCTATTGTTTTATCTCCCCATTGTGGAGTGGTACTGTGCCACAGCAATGCCAACCTGCTATAAAAACGTCTAAACACATTTCTATATCTGTTCACAGGCTAAGGACTGCCTGCCACACCTACAGTAGCTTAGCTGACAAAGGCTGCTTATTACCTGTTCTATAGCTACTCTTTCCTCCTACTTTACCAAGGGCATCCAGTGATTTTCAAGGGCTAAAAGACCACGTTTACCAACTAAGGATAAGCAAATAGGTGTCTTTTGGTAGTACATGCAGGAAATTTTCCTAAAGGAGGATGACTCATTTGGGAGACATTCCGTTTTGTTCCTGTCCCTTTCATGGATATGATGGCTTGCCTGCCAACAGCCATTTTGCAACCATGAGGTAACACTAAGGATATTGGGGGGAAAGGCTTTAAGAACGTAGGTCCATCGGCACTATTAAGGATACTACAAGAGCTGTGGACAGCCAATCTCCAGACTTGATGTTACATGAAAGAAATCAAATGTTTGTCTTGTTTATGCCATTGCAACCTGGGGACTGTCATCAAGTATATGCTTTTGTCTGTGACATGAGTGAACAGTCATTTCTCATGTGGGCTCATCACAATGATTGGGGAAATACTGAGTTCTATGAGGTCCAGAGAGGTGACTTCTAACCCTGCTGGGTGGGAGGGGCAGGTAAAGTGATCAAGAAGAAGCAGTGATGGAGTGAAAACCTGAAGAAGTAAGGGTCAAGTAGGGGAAAGGACTAATGGGAAAGTTTCCCAAAACCAAAAAATAAACTCAGTTTAAACAAAGACCAGGAGGTGAGAGGGAGTGGAGGAAGCACATGAGGAGGAAGTGAGAAGTGATAAGCTGACATGGGCTGCCGGGGAGCTGGGGCTGCCAAGGGGCAGAGGGTGCTCATAACACGTAAAGTAGGTCAGACACCTGGACTCTTCTCTTGCTCCCAGCCCAACTCACATAGAAACTTCCAGAAGACAGAGTTACCCGTTTAGACAGTAGCCAACTGACACTGGTTCTGTTCTCATCTATGGGGAACCCCACATTCAATTTAGCCAAATGACTCACCTTTTTGGGTTTCCATAGCCAAATTTTTAAAGCAAGTCTCATGACCTGTCCCATAAGCTGCATAGGGAGCTTGTGATTGTTGTTGTTAGGTGCCATTGAGTCAGTGTCTGACTCATAGCGACCCTTTGTACAACAGGCAAAACACTATTGTCAGTGCTTCTCTGCTATTCATAGGGTTTTCAGTGGCTGATTGCTTTTTGGGAGTGGGTTGTGGGTCCATCTCCCAAGCCTCCTGCACCTGGTGTTCCCCGGTGGTCTCCCATCCAAGTACTGACCAGGCTGACCCTGCTTAGCTTCTGAGATTCGATGGGATTGAACAATACAGTGGTATGGCTGCAGGCTGGAGCTTGTGATATTCTACAAATAAGGGTCATAACCACCACACGTCCAACTCTCTCATCTTACTGATAAGCAAAGCGAGGCTCAGAGAAGTCAGTCAAGGTAGGTGGAGAGCCGAGCCCAGCATTCAGCAATCCTGACTTTGTTTCTGTTCTTCTCTTGCAGAGCGCTGAATGTGGGACTCTGGAAGTGGAGGGCCCAGGCTGAGGCTCCAGCCTGAGGGAACACAGCAGAGCCAGATGATAGTTTATTTCAAGAAACCTAATACTTGAAGGTGCTTCAAATATCAGATATTTTTGAAACTAACTAAATATTTGGAAGTATGTCTTTCCAGCCTTTCTTTCTGCGCTAAAAGAAAAAACAAATCTCTGTAATTTGGTGGGAGGGGCTGACTTAGATAAAAGAGAAAATCCAACTCAGTAACCACAGACATGAAAGTGCTCTGAAGGATTTAGTTCCCATACACATCTTTGGAGGTAACTCCTAAGTTTCCACTGAATCATCGAGAAAACACAGCCAGGCCTCGTCGGTGACTGCACAGTTGCTCTGTGAAAAGGCCATTGTGATCCACTCTCTTTGCACCATAAACTAGCAACTCTGAAAGCCACGCTGGAATGACTGCTATTTAGGGAACTACAGAGAAAATTCCTAACCAAATTAAGCGATATTACAGTAGTAACTGTAACTTACTGAAGTCTACATGTTACTCAGCTTGGTTGTTGTGATAACCCTAGGGTGAGGGGTGGGCCTTGTTTTATGGCTCTGGCCTGTGTACCCCACCGACTGCTGTCACGCCCAGTAACCAAGCTCCAGTGAGTCATCTTTCCACAATGTCCCTTACATGTGTCTGAGTTTTCCTAAGGCTTCCTGGAAAGTCTGGTGCCCTCCCTGCTCTGCTAGCTCCCATCCGCCTCAAACCCTCCATTCTCAGATAGACGTGGGTATTATGACATCACTGACAACTCAACATTCCTAAACTTGGACTTGTCTTTCCTGAGCAAAAACTGCCCTTCAGTCCTATCTCCTTCATTTTGAGCCAGTTATACAAGATGAGACCACGCAACTCTCGCATGGACCAAAGATGTCCATTTACACAGCTCAGAATACACTTTGTCCTTTCTTCCCTTGCTCATGCTGCTCACTCTTCCGGGCTCTGCTAAAATTCTGCCTTTACCCAGAAATCTTCCCTGATCTCCCTGAGGAAAAGCTGATTCAACAAGTGCACAAAATAGCGGTGAACAAGGACCTTCACTACAACAGTGTTTCTATTGGAGAACTGAAATGTCTATCCAAAAGGAGACACTACCTGATACACATACAATAGAATATTATGCAGCTGAGGAAAAGTAAGAACAAAGATCACATATTGTATGTGTGTGTGTGATGAGTTTGTTGTTGTTAGGTGCCCTCAAGTCAAGTCCCATTCATTGCAACCCTCATAGGGTTTTCAATGGCAGATTGTTTCTGGATTGCTTTGGAAGTGGATTGCCACATCCTTCCCCTATTTTTGTGGAGCTGGGGAACTGATAAGTTAGAGTATGTATAATATGACCCCACTGCATAAGAATGCAAGTTTCTGTGTTTGTAAAACTTCTGAAAGTCTCCGACAGAGTTATTTATTTATTTACTTACTCACTTATTTATTTATTTTGTGGTGTTTGGGGTTTGAACTAGGGTTTTGTGTATACTTTGCAAGTGCTCTACCACTAAGCTGTACCCCAGCCCTTTATTTATTTACTTACTTTATCTTGAGATAGGGTCTTGTTAAGTAAGTAACCCAGGCTGCCTCTGGCCTCCAACCTGAGATCCTCCTGCCTGTGCTTCCCCAGTTGCTGGGATTACAGGTGTGCACCATCACACCTGGCTAACAACAGAATCCTTAATAGTGCCTATCTCTGGAATTAGAGATGGAGAAGTGGAAGTTTTATTCTCTTTACTACATATATTTCTACTTTATATCAATGTTATAACCATAAATTCTTTTTGTAATTAAAAAAAACCTTTCTATTTAAAAAAAATAAAAGATGTTTCCTCTTTGGCACAGTTTAGCACAGTGTGTCCCTGGAGAGTCTGACTGTATGTCTCACATCTTTGCATCCCCCTAGGGTTTGTGGCGTACTGCCTCCCCTATCAGAAGTTGTCTTAAATTGGGATATTTTCATAGGTCACAGAGTGCTGACATAGGAGATTAAATTTAAAAGCCATCTCCCACCAATCCCTTGTATATGTTGTAGATGCTTCTGACACAGAAATGTACACACGCCTCACCACTCCCTGCACCCCCACTTCTAATCAAGGCAAAGAATGCACTACCAGTCTTCACAGGGAAAACCTGCTCATCAGATTTAGAGAGAAGAGCTAGACCACTCAGATAAATAAAATAAGGAGGAAAAAAACACAAGGACAGATTTGTTGACTCCCAGCCAACCCCTACCTTCTCTTGGTTTCAAGGTTGTAAAATGTCTCTGTGAGGTAGTGTGTTACAATCACGGTCAAAATCCATCACGCAGACAGGAAAAGCTCTGCTGAAAGTGGCAGTGAAAGAAGGGAAATGCATGGGCCCCAATATTTACCTCTCCCCGGCTGGTTGTTTGTTGGAAGTTGGTGTAAATAATTTAAAGTGCTGAGTTGTGCTCTTGAACATTGGTCATGTGGCCAGGTGGGAGGCATTGGTGGCGGGGCTTCTTATCAGAGGACCTTCTTAAGGACAGCATACAGGGTGCCAAGAGCCCTTTCAGTAAACAGCAGCTGTGAGCACACAATTCTTTGCAGACCCAGAGGGACATGGCTAAGAAACAGAGCATCAAAAATAGTAATGTCTGGTAGACAGAGAAAGAAAACTGGCTTCCTACCTACCCATAGATGACATCAAAATGCCTTAATGGCTGGAGTACCAGTGTGTGGTGTCACTTCCAGAAACAGCTCCCCTGCTAAAGATTTTTATAAATTTTAGTTCCACCCCCACCACACCTGTCCTTAAGAGCCTTAACTTTGTCAAAATAGCCTGTGGGGTTGCGATTTGTGAGGAGATGATAGCTTAATATTCTCGTCCATGAGTCAAAGCCTATGGATGCTGGCTCAGTGCCTGGCCAGGTGTAACATAAAGGCGAAGGTGAGAACTCCTTCCATCAAGGACCTGAGATGAGTGGTCAGCACAAGTGTAAAGTGCATAATTATGATCTTAGCTGTGCTCCAGTGTTACTCAAGGCTTCAGTGGGCTACATAATTAGGAAGTTATTGGACACCTCTTTATGACTCTAAAAATGTGAAGAATTGTGTGGGATTCCAAAGACATAAGAGATAAGGTTCAGGTGCTATTAATCCATTAGCATATACCATCCTATTATAGGATGGTAACAAATTCATCAATTATTATTTCTCATAATTAATATTAGACACATGCATGCACATGTTATCACACTCTATCTCAATCTTATCTCCTGCCAGCTGCTTTCTTTTATGTTCAGTCTAATGGGAGCTACAGTGTGGTGAATATCTCCTTATAGTGAGTTACTGTCTTATAAATGGAACCCTGTGTGTTAATGGGTTAATATTTTGCTGGGGAGAGCAAGGCATCCAGTGGGAAACAATGTGAGAACAACAGAACAGAATAAAATTATGGGGTGCAAAGAGAAGTGATAAATTGGGATTAATAAAAAGGAAAAAAATGTAGTTGAAGACTTTGATTCAATTCTACAAACATCTGTGGAACTCCTTACTATGTAACAAGCATTGACACACTCTTGGGAGAGGGAAGTAATAGGACCATTTTGGACAAAATAGATTTCCTCGTTTATTAAGGAAAATAATACAATTCGTAGCAGATGCTGTTGATTTGACCCAGGTGCCCTAAACCTCAGTCAAATGAAAGACAGGTACTGAGCTCCCAGTCAGGTAGGAAGATTTTGGAAGGAAAAAAAGGGTAAGAAAGAAGCAGGGGGAGATGGGGGAGAAGGAGAAGGGAAAAGTTTGAACTAGAATGACTGAAACCATGAGAAATTTGCTACCCACATTACTTCAAGTACAGAAGTAGGATGCTGAGTTTCCTTCCTTCTCTCAGCCCTGCTGTCCCCATAATCGGCCTCCTTCTAAAGCCAGTTCCACTTGGACAGCAGGTCTGGGTATCACTTTCAGATAGGATACCCTAGAGAAAACGAGACATGGTTGCTCTTAGAGGATTCTGTCCTAGAAGACCCCAGCAATCTTTCCCTAATATCTCATTGGCCAAAGCCAACATAGCAATAGAACCATGATCACTACAGTCACCTACCATGAGCTGGGCCCTGGGCTAGGTGCCATGACTAAGGTAAAGTTCCTGCCCTCTGAAAGCACACAGAGGAAGTGGAGAAACATCAAATCACACCCAATTTTTGCATCCGTGCTCTTGGGACCCTCAGGAGTGGCATGCTGAGAGCTGAAGGGGATGAAGAAATAAAGGCAGTGGGGAAAAGGGTGAGGAGGGAGTTACAGGCAGAGAAAGAAGGGAATTCTAAGCACAGGGCCAGATGCCATGAGCCCTGGGCAGCTCATGATCTGGGAACTGTCAAGAGCCTGGCAAATAGGCAGAGAAACAGGAACTACTCAATAAATGCCAGTTTGATGTCGGAAAATATGAATGAATTATGAACATAGGGTGAAATAAAGAGGCAGTGGAGTCCTATGTCTGGTGGGATAGACAGGGGCCTTTCATGCTGTGCTAAGGAGTATGAATTTTGTTTGGAAGGCTATGGAAGGCCATTGCTATTTTCAGTGTAGAATTGGCATGCCCAGATTTTTTTCTCTGCTTTTGGTCTTTTATATGCTAAAGAGGAGCTCTGCAACTGAGACCACTGAGCTACATCCCTATCTCCAGATTTTGGTTTTTTAAAGGGTCGCTCTTGCCATTGTATGGTGGAAGGAAGTCTAGGGATAGTGAGACAGGTTGATGTTGTCAGGTGCCTTTGAGTCAAGTCTGACTCATAGCAATCCTATGCACACCAGAACGAAACACTCCCCAATTCTATGCAAGGACATGATCTTATTTATGTTTAAGCCCATTGTTCAAAACTGTGTCAATCTATCTAGTTGACCTGCTACTCCCCCAAACATTATGACCTTCTCCAGGGACTTGTCCCTCCTAACTACATGTCCAAAATATGTAAGACACAGTGTAGCCATTGTTGCTTCCAAGGAGCACTCTGGTTTCACTTCTTCTAGGACAGATCCATTGGTTCTTTGGGCAGCCCATGGTATATTCAATATGTGTTTCTCCAGTACAACAATTCAAAAGTATCAATTCTTTTCCTTCCTCCCTTATTCAATGTCCAGCTTTAACAACCATATGATGCAACTGAAAATACAATGGCACAAGTCGGACACATCTTTGCCTTCAATGTGACATCTTTACTTTTCAACAACTTAAAGAGGCCTTTACAATAGCTTTTCCCAATGTAATGCATCTTTTGATGTCTTCACTGCTGCTTCTGTGAGTGTTGATTATAGAACCAGGTAAAGCAAAATTTTGGACACTCTCAATCTTTTCCCTATTTATCATGAAGTTGTGTATTGACCCAGTTGTAAGGATTTTTGTTTTGCTGATGTTGAGATACACTCCACACTGAAGACTGTTCTTTGATCGTCATCAGTAAATGTTTCAAATCCTCTTCACTTTCAGTAAGCAGAGTTGTGTCATTTGCATAATGCAAGCTGTTAATGAGTCTTTCTTCAATCATGATGCCATATTCTTCTTCATAAAGTCCTCCAGCTTCTTGGATTATTTACTCAGTCTAGATATTGAAGAGGTATGGTGAAGGATACAGCCCTGATGTACACTTTTCTTGATTTTAAACCAGGCAGTGTTCCTTGTTCTGTTTGAATGACTGCTTCCTGGTCCATGTACAGATTCCTCATGAGCACAATTAAGTGCTCTGGTATTCTCATTTTTTGCCATGGTATCCATAATTTGTTATGATCCACACTGTCAAATGCCTTTGCATAGTCAATAAAACATAGATAGACATCTTTTTGGAATTCTCTGCTTTTGTTTAATATTCATCTGGCATCAGCAATGATATCCCCTGTTACATGCCCTCTTCTGAATCTGGCTTGATTATCGGGCAGTTCTGTTTCTATATACTGTGCATTTACTTTTGAATGATCTTCAGCAAAATTTTACTTGTATATAATATTAATGGTATTGCTTCATAACTTCAACATTTGATTGGATTCCCTTTCTTGGAAATAGACAAAATATGTATCTCTTCCAGTCAGTTGGCCAAGTAGCTATTTTCCAAATCTCTTGACATAACATATTAACACATCCCATGCTGTATATGTTCATTGAAACATCTCTATTGGTATTCCATCAATTCCTGGAGGCTTGTGTTTGCCAATTCCTTTAAGGCAGCTTCCACTTCATCCTTCAGTACCATTGGTTCCTAATCATATGCAGTCTCTTGAAATGGTTGGTCATCCACCAATTCTTTTTGGTATAATCACTCTGTGTATTCCTTCCATCCTCTTTTGATGTTTTCTGCAGTGTTTAATATTTTACCTGTAGAATCCTTCACTATTTTCACTTTAGGCTTGAATTTTTTCTTTAATTCCTTAAGCTTGAGAAAAATATAGCATGTTATTCTCTCTTGGTTTTCTATCTCCAGCTCTTTGCATATATCATTGTAATATTTGATTTTGTCTTCTTGAGTTGTCCTTTGAAATCTTTTGTTTAGTTCCTTAACTTCCTCATGTCTTTCTTTCACTTTAGTAATTTGATGTTTAAGGGCAAGTTTCAGAGTCTCTTTTGACATGGAATTTGGTCTTTTCTTTTTTTCCTGTCTATTTAATGAGCTTTTGCTTTCCTCATCAATGGTGTCTTTGATGTCATCTGGTCTTCTATCATTAGTGTCTAATGCATCAAACCTATTCTTGAGGTGGTCTCTGGACTCAGGTGGGATATACTCAAGGTCATACATTGGTGCTTGTATACTTGTTCTAATTTTCTTCAGTTATAGTTGGAACCTGCATATGAACAGTTGATGGTCTGATCCACAGTAAGCACCTGGTCTTGTTCTGACATTTGATATTGACCTTTCCATTGTCTCTTTCCACAAATTCGTTCCTGTATGTTCCATTTGGTGAATTCCATGTGTATAGTCACTGTTTATATTGGTGAAAAAATGTATTTGCAATGAAAAGGTCATTGGTCTGATAAAATTCTATCATTCAATCTCCAGCATTGTTTACGTCACGAATGCCATATTTTCCAACTACTGAGCCTTCTTCTTTGTTTCCAACTTTTGAATTTCAGTCACCAGTAATTACTAGTACAACCTGATTGCATCCTCAACCAATTTCAGACTGCAGAAGCTGGTAAAAATATTCCCTATTTTCATTTGTGGCTCGTGGTGGGTGTGTAAATTTAAATGATAGTCATATTAACTGGCCTTCCTTGTAGGTGTGTGGATATTATTCTATTACTGATAGTATTTTAGTTTAGACAGATCTTGAGATATCTTTTTTGATGATGAATGCATCCCCATTTTTCTTTGTCATTCCCAGCATAGTAGAACATATGATTATCCCATTCAAAATGGCCCATGCCAGTGCATTTTAGCTCACTGATGCCTAGAATATCGATGTTTATGTGTTCCATTTCCTTTTTGACAATTTCTAATTTTCCTAAATTCATATTATGATCATTCCACATTGCAATTATTAATGGATGTTTACAGTTGTTCCTTCTCATTTTGAGTCATGCCACATCAGCAATGGTGTTCCCGGGGGCTTTATGCCAGTCTTGTCATTAAGGTATACTCTACTTTGAGGGGGCAACTCCTCCCCAGTCATCTTTTGCTTGGCTTTTAGCCTGAGGGCCTCATTTTCTGAGACTGTATCTAACAATGTTTCTCTGCTAACCATAGGGTTTTCAAAGGCTAATTATTTTAAGAGTAAATTAGCTATATCCCTCTCCCTAGTCTGGCCTAATCTGCAAGTGCAGCTGAAACATGTCTACCACGACTCTGCTGGCAACTGTAATACTGGCACCTTAGCTTTCAGCTTCACAACAACACACAAGAAACCCCCCCACCCCCCAGTATGGCAAAGTGACAATGAGACTGGTTAGCAAGAGTACGTATCATAATTAAAGGCAAAAGAGAATTAGGCAAGTAGTCACTCTACCCAAGAGCAAGTCCACCACACAGAAAACCCTGAGACTCAGAAACCTGGATCTCTCTTCTTGTTGCATCCATTCAGCAGAAGAACATGGGAAGCATTTCTCTGATGCAACTAAGAGGGCATTTTGGCCTTCAGTTCTTGAGCTCAGTGGGATTGGGGTTTTAAAGAAGCAAACTTCTCCACTCTGCAACTGTGTGGACAGAGTGTCAGTGACATTTCTAGAAGACATAGCAGCATCCTCTTAGACAAGAATCTCCTTGTTGATTCAAACTGATTGATGAACACCCTATTAGTTGATTTGCTTCTGGAACAAGGTATTATCTACTCCTTGGTTTTTTTGTTTTGTTTTGTATTTTGTTTTTTTGCGTGTGTGGGAACCTGTCCTCTGAGCCTGTACAGAGTAAGCATAGGGTCGGCCTGGGGACCTTGTGCCTTCATGAAGAACCCTTTCTTTAGATCAGTCTCTGTCTGCTTCCTGTTGGCCCACACAGCTCTGGCTACAGCCAGCTGACTCACAGATACCAATTGCTCTGGGCTGTCATCTTCCCATCTATTAATAAAAAATGGGAAGAGGGATCAAAACCAGACTCAACCTCAGGGAGTTGGTGAGGGTGATGCACATCCTGTCTGTGAGGTGCTCTGAGCTGTTCAAAAGAGCAAAGGATGAGGCGTATTATTCATGCAAGACAGTGTTTTCCACTCTCCTCACCGGGGAGTCCTTCACTAGGGAGTGGAGAAGCCAGAGCGTGGTCCCTACCCACCATCTCACACACTCTCTCCCCAAGTCTAGCCTTGGGGAGGCTCAGAAGGAAAATAAATCACGTGTACACGGTACTGGGTGCTGGAGCGCAGCGTCACAGGTGCGTAGTGGGCGGTCCTGGAGAACGCAGCAGGCAGGCGGCCAACTGCGGTGGGGCCAGGCTGGGAGGCTGCGGCTCCCTGGTCATGGCCTGCTTCAGGGACTGACCCTCCCATGGCCACCCCTTCCCACGTCACATAAGCCCCATCTCCAAGCCCAGCTTGGAACTGGAGGCCCATTAATAATGCACCACTGGGACTCGAATTCAATTCATCAGGGTAATAATCGGGGTTTTTATCCATCCTGCATGTTGGCCTGGTTTTCCTTTTTGCTACAGTCACCACCTGAATAGGATTAGAGAAAGCAAAATACTGCAATTCACTGGAGATCACATTTCCCTTTCCTCAACCTTTGCCTCCACTTGCTGCTGAAAGACAAAGAATCAGCTGCTGGTGGCTGCAGCTCTGGCCAGCCAGGAGCCCATGTGATACAGCGCAGTGGGGGACTTGCAGGATTGGTCGCACCTGCTCAGGCTTCAGTGGCAACGCTGGGTACCCTGGCACTCCTGACCAAGACCCGGCACTGCATTGGATTGTGCCCATAGCCAGAGTGTTAGCTACATGGGGGCGGATGTGGAGGCCAAAAAGTCCATGTTTCTACCTTGAAGCAAAGACCTCTGGAGGGAATATGTTCTTGGAGAGAAGTGTTGTGTCCTGTGTTTTCACTACAGTGAGCAAAAGTTCCAACAGCCCTCATCTGTGCCTTTAAGGAAACAATGGTAAGCTCCCAGAGCAATGGCAAGCAGCAGCCCCCACCAACTCTCCCCACCACACACACACACCCCTTATGCCCTGCCTTCCTGATTGTTCTTTGTTGTTGTCAGGTGCCCTTGAGTTGGGTCAGACTCATAGCGACCCTATGTAGCACATATGAAACACTCCCTGACACTGTGCCATGCCAGGCACTGTTGTCAGTGCTTCTCTGCTAGTCATAGGGATTTCAGTGTCTGATTGTTTTGGGAGTGGGTTGCCATGTCCTGCAAGCCTGCAGCACCTAGTATTCCCAGGTGGTCTCCCATCCAAATACTAACCAGCCCCGAGCCTGCTTAGCTTCTGAGATCGGACACTAGGGTGGCATGGTTGTAGACGCCTTCCTGATTAGGGAAACAAATTTGATGATCTGTTTTTTTGAGTACCCCTTAATTGCTTGGGGCCACTTTTTAGTTTGTTTCTTCTCTGGGACAATTGTTGGATCTGCTAATTTAGGGAATCTTGATGGGACATTCGATATCATGCATTTGTTGTGTTAAAAATACCAGTGCCCCAGTAAGAGAAGGTCATGGACTTCTTATGGGTAAGTATCCCCAGACGTGGTGTTTTCTTTGTCTTGGAGAATCATTTAGGTTTAGTGGGTGTTGCATTCAAAGAATGACAGGAATTTGGTGATCAAAGAAAGAAAGAAAGAAAGAAAGAAAGAAAGAAGAAGAGAAGAGAAATCAAACAAAACCAGGCCATCGTTGTTGTTGTACAGGCCCCAGCCAGGGAGGACAGTTCTCACCCCATCCTCAGGCAAAGCCTTTGGTGGCACCAGAAGACTTCTGCATGCAGGTGCGGGGTTATTGTTGTCCCAGAAACTGTTATCTAAAGTGAAGATCCTCATCTCTCTGCGGGCCACACAGGCTATTTCATTAAAGTTACACTTAATCATAGGTGTGTATAGGAAAAAGAATAGCATATGTTTGGTGCTATTGTGGTTTCAGCTGTCTGCAGAACTTCATGGAACATATTCCCCTCCGATAAGGGGGTGGGTGGCATGTTGCCTAAACTGAAGAATAAGGTGTTCCTGAGAAGCACTGTTTTCTTTTCCCTCCAGCAACCTGTTCTTCAGGTGCCAGCTCAGGGCATGGTCAACTGAGGTGGCAGACTCCACTCATAAATTTGAGAAGGGGCAGAATTTTGACTCATAAACAGCCTTGGGCATTTCACTCCTGGCCTTAGTTGGCCTGGCCTATCTGTACCTTAATCAGGCATCTTCTATTTTCTTTAAATCAGAACAGCTGACTTTTCAAGGAAGTCCTTGAAGCACATCCCTCAGCAAGATCTGCTCTGTCCCCCAGCCTGATCTCCTTGGGAAAAGGGCCTAGTCTTTTCCTAGTCTTCCCAGCACTTGGCATATGGTAAACATAATACTAGTAATAGCTACCATTTCGTGTATACTGTACCATGCACCAGCACATCGTAAATATTATCTCTTACCATTAAATATGCTGAATTCAATTTAACTGATCCACACAACAGAAATGGCATCACTTTACACAGACATGGTGATAACCTAGACATGAAATTGAGGCCTCAATTCTAATCTTGGGTTTTATCACATATTAGCCAGTTGAAATTTGCAACTCTGGGCCAGAGTTTTCTCATCTTTCAATTGGGGGAAACAATGTCTGCCCTACCCGCCCCGGGGAACTGTTGAGAAGAAACTGTAAAGAAATGTTTATGATATAGTGCTTTGCACCTTCTCACGTTTCTTACAAATCTAGTGGTATGAATAGCCAGATTACATAGTGGGGCTGTCATATTTCCTAGAATGTCTCCCCTCCTGACCCACTGTTCCCTCTTATCTGGCTCATAATCCTCATGTCTGGCATGAGTAATATCTTGGGCAGCAAAAGAGGTAGTGCTGTGGCCTGTTCACTGCATTAGTTATCTGTTGCTGCATAACAAATTAGCCCCAAAATCAGTGGCATTAAACAACAATAAACTAATATCAATTTGCAAAGTTTGTATAGGTCAAGAATTTGGAAGCGGTTTGCTCAGCATTTCTCATGAGGGTGCAGTTAGTATTTTAGTTAGGGCTATAGTCATTCAAGGTTTCATTGGCCACCCTAAGATCTACTTCCATGATGATTTGCTGGCAAGGAGCTGGTTGTTGGCAGGAGGTGTCAGTTCTTCATTGACTACTTGAATGTCTATAAAACACTGTACCTAGCTTCCACTAGAGTGATCAATCCATGAGAAAGAGAGGGGGGAAACCACAATGCCTTCTGTGATCTGGGCTTGGGGACTCCAAACCATTACTTCCACTGCATCCTATTTTTCAGAAGGAGGTGATAATTCTGGCCCACACTCAAGAGAAGAACTAGGCTCTATCATTTAAGGCAAGAATTATTAAGGAATTTGTGGATATTTTGAAGTAATCACAGTCACCATAAAAATTCATCCATTATCTTAGAGGAGGATTTTTAGGCCTCTCCTAAAGGTGCTCTGGTCTTGCCTAAAGCCTGCCCAAAGACTTTTTTCCTAGCGCTCTTGTCTTGCTTTCTATTGTTAGTGAATTGCTTAATCATTATGGATGTAGTGAACCCTCCCTATTGGCTGGGGAGCTCATAGAACCACTGTTGGAAGGTTTGGCTGGTTGGGGGATGTAGGTAGAAATCTTCCTTTTGATTTATCTTTGTTTGGTTTTGTTTCTGTTTTCTGAGGTAGGGTCTCACTGGGTGTTATAGGCTGGGCTCCAACTATCATCAGTTCTCCTGCTTCAGCCTCCCAAGTGGTAGGATTACAGGTGTGCACCACCATGCCCACCGAAATATTCCTCTTTAAAAATTTTTTTGTTGTTCTAATGTGGATTAGTTCTATTTTCTCCAAGCCTTGGCCCTGGCAAGGAAGTGTTGAGCAAGAATTGATAGCAGGGGGGTCGTGAACACAAAGGCCCAAGAGCCGAAGGTCAAATGGAGAATAGCAGATGTAAGAAGCAAGTTAGGAGTGGAAAGCAGAGGTCCATTTAAGTGGATGGTTGTCACTCAGCCCTTCTCAATCGCTTCCATCCACCTGGGTCTGGTGGCGCACACCTATAATACCAGCACTCAGGAGACTGAGGCAGGAGAATCATGAATTGCAAGCCAACCAGGGCTACATAGCAAAAGGCTGTCAGAAAGAAACCAACCCAAACCAAATAGACAAAAAATAAAAACAAAAACCCCACAATTGCTACCATCCTTGTCAGAGGGCCCAAGTTGTCAGATTTTCTAATGAAATGCAAAAATCAGATTTTATAGGAATTCTCCTGATTTTTAAGTGTTGCCAGCACATGGATCGCAGATCGGTTCACTCAACCCCATTCTAACTCTTCGTAGCAGGCTTTGCTGCATGGTAGGTACTGGAAGTTGGGCTGTGTTATCAGGCTCTCTTATATCTCTGGCCTGCAGGCACCTAGCCACCTCCAGCACATCTCCACAGGAGGTTTGCACGCTGCATTTCTGCTGTCTTTACAGTCCACCCTGGCAAGCATGGTCACGAGGCATTTGCTGTCCTGCTCTTGCAGGACCAAAGATCATACTGTCAAGACTCCAGTTTTATGGAGAGCTAAAAGAGAATGAAGATCTGCTTAGGGCTTTAAATTCCTGGCTCAAAGCATAATCAGAGATGAGAAGCTTTCTCTAACTTTTCTAAAAGAACATCTTATCTCTTGCAGAAATCTTATCTCTTTCAGTTGAAGTAGCTGAAAATCAGAAACAAGGTCTGATCCTGGTAATAACAAAATAGCTCTAATTCTCAGCCTCATCTCATCTCTTACCTGAAAGAGTATTGATCTGGAAAGGATAGAACATTAAAAATTTGAATGTTCAGCCAGGTGCCAGTGGTGCATGCGTATAATCCCAGAGACTCAGGAGAATGAGACAGGAGGATTGTGAGTTCAAAGCCAGAAGTAGCCTGTTCAATTTAGTAAGACCCTGTCTCAAACTAAAAAATAAAAAGGGGGCTGGTGGTGCAGCTCAGTGGAAGAATGCTTGCCCAGCATGCATGAGGCCCTGGGTTCAACCCTCTAGTGCCGAAAAAATTTTCCTTTAAATGTTCACATTTGGGAAGATCCTTCATAACCCATTTCTCAAGCCCTTGGAGCTTCCCTTTCTGGCAGAAGTAGCACCTTCTCCTCCATCTGACCAGGCTGGTGCTTCCTTGCTTAATGGGTCATCTGAGGTGGTTCCCGTTTAAGGGGAAGCCTGTTCTCTGTATTTCCTACTTGTACCATTCCTCCCATCTTCCAGAGCCATCAACAGTGTCAGATCTCAGACTGGCCTAGATGGCCAAGTACAAAAATCTTGGAGAAGAAGGCTTGTATACCAAAACATAACAGTATTTTGTTAATTTATATTGGGGAAAAAAAATAGCTTAGGGGACTATGGGGAATGGATTTTAAGAATGCTAGATTGAGGAGAAAAGAACATCAATTTATATTACCCTGAATTTTATCTATTTGAATGTATTTAAAGAAATTCTGGATTCAATGGAACAGACATAGTATCTTGGAAAAATTAAAAATTGTTCAATTAAACTTTGGATTCAACTGTGACCTAAAATGGAGTCATAGCAATTTTTTTAATCTAACACAGAACAATAAATCCAAAAACTTATGGTGGTAAGGGTGTTGGAATACACTTATCATTTAATTGACTTCATCATGGAATTTGAAAAACACTGGTGATAGGAGCAACAGTATCCTTGAAAGGTATTGTAGTTCTATTCTCAAAAGGCTGGTGAGAGATTAGGTACACTGTGCTGAAATGGCTTTCCTGACTTTACCAGGTGATGGAACCTCAAGGCATCAGAAGTCCTAAATTAGCACTTTACCTCCAGAGACAAAGTAGCCCTGGTTACCATAATAGGCAGTGGGTTAATAGTTTAACCCATAGGCATCTTTGGGAATTGTCAAGATCTATTTGAACAGGGGATCTTAGGCGCAAAAAAATGGGCATCCAAGTCTCCTTTCCCTGTGTGTGATCCCTGCACTGCCTTATGGAAGTTGCCTCTGGGCCAAAAGCTAGAGCTATTGTAAAAACTGACCTTGCTTATTTCCCTGTACTTAGTGATTAGTCTTGCACTGACTTTTTTCTAATTGTTGTTCACATATTTTATATATTCATACATAAAACAGCTATCTCATCAGCTGTCAACTTTCTACATGTTTATGTCTGGAGAGTAAGTCCAGAGTAGAAGTAGCCACAATATTACTATTAAAAAGAGCTCTGCACCAGATTCCTGATGGTGTCTGGATATCAGTCCAGCAAAGATCAGGTGGGCTGAACACCCATTAATGAGGTGGGTATTACCTGATATGCCAAACCACATGCAGCAACAGCCCACCATCAGATGAAGTTGTTTGTATGAGGTTGAGATCAAAAGGCCCTTGCTATTGATTGATTTAGTAGCTCCCATTCCTGATATGTCTACTCCAGATACATAGCTACTCTCATCAATGCACTTGTGTGTTCTCTAGAATTTTCTATGACTGGAGTTGACTGAAGAGTGAAACAACCATGGTGTCTATTTAACATCTGACTCTGAGCAATATGCTCTCTCCAGCTTTAAATCCCCATAGCTTCTATTCCCAGTGACTGTGAAGGGCAGTGGAGGAGAGAAATACTGTCCACAGGCAGAGTCTTGAACAGTATATGCTGTGTTCTATTTTCCTCAGAAACCTCATAGGAGGTCTTAGGTACAGACACTGTTTCATGAGCTTCAGGTTTGGCTTGGTGATTGAGTACTTAGAAGAAACAAAATTATAGTATTAGTGATGACAAGGAAGCCAAGAGAAGATAACTGGCCATAGTCTTCTTAGAATGGACCCAGAGTGTGAGAATGTTTTGTCCTATGTGGTTGCTCACTAAAGGATCATCACTTCCAAGAAAGTTCTCAGTCATAAGATGGCATGCCTACAGTACCAACCAAGCCAGCTCCAAATATAAAATGATGCCCAAAGAAGACTGGCTTTCTCACAGGTACTTCTCACAGAGAAAGCAGTGATTTGTCCTCACAGAATAGACACATTATGGGTTGGCATTTGCCCTTTGAGTGAGTACTCACTGGATAACTTGTTAAAATATTGTTACACAAACATTGCTTCTGCCTAGGAACTTATTTTTCAGCAAAAGAAGCAAGGCATCAGCCTGTGCTTATAGTTCCATGGCCTATGTTCATGGTGGTTCTGTGTAACCATCCCCCAGAAGCAGGAGTCTATGATGGAAGAGACTTTTGAAGAGTCAGTTCCAGCAGCATCTAGAAATCACCATAAGTGTCAAGTGAGCCCTACAGGGTGCAGAGTGGCTAGCCTGGAAACCAATTATCATAAATAGTGTTATTTCTCTCATAACCAGAGAACACAGATCATTGACCAAAGCGTAGATATAGGAAAGGTACCTGTCTTGTTTCACCCAGTCTTCTGCTTTTGAAACATTCACTTCTCATTCCTGGACCTCTGCTTGTTTAGAGGTTGCAGTACTAAGAAAGAAATTCTCCCATCAGGGACTACAGTCATGTTCCCAGTGAATTGGATGTACAGCTTGTCCCCTACCATTTTAGGCTTCTTGTTCCATTGCTTGTTGTTGTTAGGTGCTGTCAAGTCGATACCCTACTCATAGCAAACCTGTGTACAACAGGGGAAACACTATTGTCAGTGCTTCTCTGTTGTTCATAGGGTTTTCAATGGCGGATTGATTTTTGGGAGTGGGTTGCCAGGTCCGTCTCCCAAGTCATAGCACCTGGTGTCCCCAGGCGGTCTCCCATCCAAGTACTAACCAGGCCCGACCCTGCTTAGTTTTCGAGATCTGACAGGATCAGATGCCACAGGGCTCTGGCTGCAGGCCCGCGTTCCACTAAACACTGTTAATTATTTCAGGTAAATATGTCCCAACCCTGACCTTTGACCTACACAGTTCAGAAAGGTTCACTCTCTAGCTTGTTGTCTCTTTCCACAATGATTGCTGTGTCTCCCCCAAATAAAAACATATTCTAAGAGTTTTTTTTTTAATAAGCCAAGTTTGTTTCTGTATCTTATCCTTTTTGCTATATTTTGTGAATCTGATTCAATAAAACACTGAAAATTTCAAAGAGACTTAAGGATACCATGAAGAGGGGTAATTTTAAAGCTATGTTGTAGCATTATGTTGTATGTGTAGACTAACACATTGCCCATCTCACTGATAGGTATAGATTATTTTATAAGGAATCTAAGGGACCCAACTTGCCCTAGCAGATGAGTGGGGATATTACAGAAGTAGGCAAGAGAATAGATACATTTCAATGGACAGGGGTTTTGGAAAATATCTAGGGTGGTGTTGTTGTTCTTAGGTGCTGTGGAGTCATGTCTGACTCACAGTGACCCTCATAGGGTTTTCAATGGCTGATTGTTTCGGGAGTAGATTCCCACATCGTTCTTCCAATTCTGTTGTGTTGGAGATCAAACCCGCGTCCTCAGAAAGTATGGAGCAGCACTCTACCAATGGAACTAAACCCCAGCTCAGGGTGTTCTTGTTATTGTTAGGTGTCATTGTTGTTGTTGTTGTTAGGTGCCATCGAGTCGGTATCCGACTCATAGCGACCCTCTGTACAACAGGGTAAACACTATTGTCAGTGCTTCTCTGCTGTTCATAGGGTTTTCAATGGCAGATTGATTTTTGGGAGGGGGTTGCCAGGTCCTTCTCCCAAGCCTACAGCTTCTGGTATTCCCAGGCGGTCTCCCATCCAGGTACTAACCAGGCCCGATCCTGCTTAGCTTCCGAGATCTGACCGGGATCGGATGCCACAGGGCTACAGCTGCAGGCAATAGGTGTCATTAGCAGGATGAAAATCCTACTTGTAGGGAAAAAAAGGGATCCAGGGTACAGCACAATCATAGCGGAAATAAAATCAAACTTCACCTGCCTAGGATGCCTGTTTCCATCATTAAGGAACAGTACAACCTAACAGAAAATCCACAGACACCGAACTTAGGAAAGAAAGCCCTTGTCTTAACCCCACAAAAGCTTTAAGGAGAGCTCACAGTGACACCATTGCTTTTAGCCAGACTCTTTCACTTCTGAAAAAATGTGAAAATGAAAAATGGAGGCAGACACCTATTCTGTTTCTCAGTCTCGCGAGATTAATATGATTCTTAATTGGACTCTTTGATCATCTCAAATAATGGAGTATAAAATATTTAAATTTATGCAAACAATTCTTTTGAAGAAGTAGAAATGGAAACAAAACATATTCTCATCCCATTAATCTTCAAACTTTCCAATAAGAGCATTAAACAAAAAAAGATTCTACTTCTCAAAGTAGAAGCCAAACTTGGATTTCACTCTTAGCTTTGCCGGTAACTTGCTCTGTGACCTTAACTTAGTCACTTCCTTCCAGGGAAGGAAGTGCACAATTATCTGCACAATTATAAGGTGAGATGTTAGTATCCTGTGGTTCCTCCAAGCTCTGGATTACATTTTTGCAACCTTCCAATGGTTCATAAAAATTATAGATACATATGCACATTATGTATACATGTATGTAAATATGTATCTATTTACAAATGTATTACTATAACGTGTGTGTCCTATACATGTACACATTTATAAAGAGAGAGAAATAAAGCAATTCTGGTAAAATATTAGCATTAGAGGAATGTGGGCAAATGGTACCCAGCATGCATTCTCCATGGAAGCAATACCACACTTAAGAGAGTGAAAATTGTTTTAGGAGGTGAAAAAAAACTTAACCTATTTTGCATATAAAACTCAGCTATTTCTAGAGTGCATAGCAGAGATACAGTATATCTGTGGTATTTAAATTTCATGTCAGAAGGTGATTAGGAAAAAATATCTACAAAGTTTCTTTGGGAGACAGTAATCACAAATATGTGGAGAAACACTGGGATACAGAAATTGGTTGTACTCTTTTTACAACTTTTCTGTAAATCTGAAATGATTTCAGAATTAAAAGTGCAAGTGCTACTATGTGACAGTGCCCAGGGGGCAATGGGAGTGCAAAAGGGGCAGCCCCAATTCTGCAGGGGTGGGTGAGGGTGGTGCCAGGCTGGGTGGCAAGGAGGTCTTCACCCAGAAGGTGACACTCTGCCCAAGTCTGCAGGAGAATCATGAGTGTGCTGGGCAGATAAGGACACAGCCTAATCCCAGCAAGCCTCCAAGGAAGATTAAATTCTATA
This sequence comes from Pedetes capensis, assembly GCA_007922755.1. Lineage (NCBI taxonomy): Eukaryota > Metazoa > Chordata > Mammalia > Rodentia > Pedetidae > Pedetes > Pedetes capensis. Next base: position 139,436 of record VMDO01002346.1, read on the forward strand.
TCATTTGATTTTATTGTTTAACATATTTTAACATATTCTATTGAGATAAAATTGATAAGCAAGCCATTTCTTTTCTAAAACATGACTCAGTTCAGTAACAATCCTTCATTAGGCAGAAGATCTGACTTCTAAACTTTCTAAATAAATGGAAGCTTCAGGGGAAACAATCTTCCTTCCTCCAGGATTCAGCATTTATCCAAACTTTTAATATCAAGGGTATGTTTCTAGATTCATGATTTATAGGCTTGGGAAACCTCTTGGGATTTGCGGGAGGGCAAGTGCCATCCTGTGAACTTTGCCTTTAGCTCTGATATTGCCTGAGGTCAGGAGGCCTGGGAGAGGCGAAGGTGGCTTTTGCATTCCAGAGCAGCAAACCCTGCATTTCTATAGCTGGAAACCCTAAGCTGAGCTATAGACATGCAGAGAGTTAGAAAGCATGCTGTGCAAAGGGGCTCTGAAAGGGGCAAATGCTGGAAAAATTGTACTTTTCTCCCCATGACAGCTGCCTTTTGTTTGGGCAAATAATTTGAAGAGAGAACAAAAAAGCAGTTGTTTGCTTAATGCCAAGCCACAAAAACATAGAGGCTTTCTGGCCCCTGCTAGGGGAAAACTCCCAATCACAAGCATTCTTGAGGATTTGCCTGTAGACTGAGGTGACACAGAAAGCACCCACTGTCCCCAGAGCCTACCTCCCTCATCCATAACTCAATAGGACAGGGGCTCAGGGAGGCCAGAGAGCCCAGTGCCAGGCTGGACCAAGCCAGTGGGTGGCTATGATGAAGCGGGTGGCCTGAAAGCAATTCCTTAATGCACATGGATGCTCTGCCTGCCAGTTACCAGTGTTCTTGGCTAGAAAAATCTGTTAAAAGAGTACAAAACCTTGTGTTCAAAAGTTTTGGAGTTTATAACGTATACAGGCTCATACACACATGCCCAGAAATACACAAACTGCTTGTGATACATACATATGGTGCCAAAATAAACAGGACCCTGGCCAAAAGCTCTTTAGGTTAGCAACCAGCCAATGTAGCATTTAAAGTTAGAGGCCAACAGAAAACCCAAACAGTGGTGTTTTTCCTAAACTCAAACTCACCAGTTAGTATTGCTTTTCCTTTACAGAATGGTTTTCTAATATCTTTACTCAGGAAAGATCCTGTCTACAGAGAGGCCTGTGAGGGGTTTGCTGTTAGGTAAGTTCATTACCGTAAATCCATCCAAGGCAAGTTCCAATAACAATTACAAGGCCATCAACCCATGAAACACAACGGCCACTTTGGATTTGTGACTGGTGCCAGTGAGAGGGAAAAGAGGTGATGGGCTTCTAGAACTGCTTGGTTTCCAAAGTTTAGGGAAGTGCTGAGGCCCCAGAGTAGGAAGGAGCAGTTTGTGGGACCAGCCAGAGGACACCTGAAATGGTGGGTTGAGGAGGGAGTGTGGGCTGTGCCCCCTAAGACCTCAAACCTTCCTGGTGAAGCAGTGTGAGAAAACCTAAAGTACTTCGAGAGACTCAGGAGTTGGGTAAAATAAAAAATGTATTGCTATAGCAAGGTCAGCCCAAGGCAATGAGTCCTCTCCAGACTGACCCCAAACCCCAGGTCTCCTGGGGTTATATAGTTTACAGGGTGGGGGCTGTCAGCTGAAGCCACACATGCACAGCCTACATGATCATCTGTAGGTGGTTAAGCTAGTTACCATACCATGGAAATAGGCAGGTAACATCTACATGATACAAGAAATCAGGACATGGCTTACAGGGTGGAGAGTATATTCAATAGACTGAGTTTAGCAGTTGTGAGAAATCAGGAAGTGGCTCACAGGTTGGAGAGGACCTTAATAGACTGAGTTTAGAAATTATAAGAAATCGGGAAATAGCCAACAGGGTGGAGAGTAGACAATAAGCTGAGTTTAGTGATTGTAAGAAATTGGGAAGTGGCTAACAGGGTGGGGAGTACCTCAATAGACTGAGTTTAGCAATTGTAAGAAATTGGGAAGTGGCTAACAGGGTGGAGGTTGTCATGGAAATAGATAAGCAACAAGAAGATGGGAGGTGACCTACAGGATAGGATGTATAAGTTTTAAACAAGAAACATTAAGCTCTAGTAATTACATTCTAAGCAAACATTATGACATTTTAATTTCTGATTTAAATTTTTCTGCAATACTGGCAGTGTGAGAGTACTGACATCCTAGGTGCACATCACTTCCTAGGGACGAGCTTCTTCCCCACATCTCCCCTCCAGGTGTTAAATGCCCCTTTCACTCCTCATAAGGCCTGTTCCCAGGGAAAAACTGATGCCCATTAATATCACTGAGTCTGAATATATGTAAGTCACTCTTATCATCCATTGTTGTCGTTGTTAGGTGCCGTCGAGTCGGTATCCAACTCATAGCAACCTTCATAGGGTTTTCATTGGCTGACTGTTTCAGGATTGCCTTGAGAGTGGATTGCCAGGTCCTTCTCCCATCTTATCATCCATAGGACATGTTAAATGTTAAATTTGAATTTTGTGGCCTAAAAGCCTTGGCTTCCTCTAAAAGAATGAGAATCCTTGGCCAGCAACTGGGAGAGGTTCTGGTAAGGATGATGAGAGGCAGTCTTCACCAAAAACCACCTCTGCTGCCTGCAGACTCTTTCCTTGAAGCTTGCAGATCTTGGTAGGGTGAATCCCAATGATAGGGTCTTTTGGTACCATACATCTCTCTTTAGCTCTTACCAAAGTTTTACATCTTTGTATGTGATTATTTATGCCTGCCTCTCCTACTGAGCTCTACAGGTCAAGGCCATGCCTCTATGTGATTACTGTTCTCTCCCCGGTGCCTAGCCAAAGTCAGGCATATAGTGCATGCTGAAGGAATGTTCTTTGAATAAAAAAAATTAATGAAGACTATAGGAAGACATGGATAGATAGGTGGATGGATGGATGGGCAAGTGGATATGTGGATGGATGGGTGGGTGGGTGGATAGATGACTGGATGGGTGAATGCGTGATGGGTGCATGGATGGATGAATGGTGGATGATGGAATTTCACTGCAACTCCACCTGGAGTTTCACTGCAACTCTGCCATTGAAAACCCCATGAATAGCAGAGAAGCACTGGCAATAGTGTTTTGCCTGTTGTAGGTAGGGTCACTGTGAGTCAGACACCAACTCAATGGCACCTAACAACAACAAGAGTCAATAGGTGATAGTGTTCTCAGATGCTCGAGGTGAATTACAGCAGAAGCAGCTGAGAAGGGCCAAAAGAACAACCCAGGAGAAGTGCTGGGAGGATAAGAGGCAGAGAGGAAGACAGAGAGGGGTCAAGAAGTAGGCAGGAAAACAGATTGTGGGCAACTGGGAGGAAAAGGCAGAAGCTGTGGGGCCCTGAAGGAACTCCTCCCCAGGAGGAGAGAAGAATGTTTCCAACAGCCAGGATAAGGGGAGGCAGCTGAGAGAGGGAACCGTAAAAAAGAATCTGTGTCATCAAGAAAACAAAAAATGGTAAGGGCTCTAAGAAGCCTAAGAGGGCTGCCGGGAGGTGGAAGCTGAAAGTGGGAGGCTTCTTATAGGAGGCAGAGAGGAGGGGAAGAATCCTAAGCAGAAAATCGCAAGTAGCAGAGGAAGAGGGAAGCAAGGAGAGAGAAAAGGCTGGACCTGAACACTGCAGAAGGGGTACTCGGGGTGGGAGAGCCAAAGCCACAGTCGCTTTGCCAAGGGAGGAAACTGTAGGAGACCCACCCGGCCGGAATCTTGAAGTCTCAGACTTTTTCCACCTTATGAGCTGTAAATTGATCTATTCAGTTAAAGAAACCTGGTTTTTATTGAGTAATTTCCTCTGAACAACCTCCAGTTTTGAAAATGTCCCCAAACTTCTCTGGTTTGCCCCCCTCCCCCTGGGTCCCCGCGTCAATGCCCGTAAATCACGGAGAAGCAGCCCCCTGCACCCTCGCCGCTTGTCAGGCCGCTTGGCTAATCCCGATATGTTTGGTGCTGCTCTGTGCAGAGAGCTCGGGGCTGTTTGTTCCACAGGCCAATTCCCAGCATGCCCCTTGCTGAGCTCACATCCCGGCAGCGAGTGGAGCCACAGCCGCAGAAGGGATTTCTCTCTGGTCCCGAGCCACATCCTCCGCCTGGCCTCAGATATCAAGGAACTTTCTCAATTTCTCCTCTTAGTCTTCAGATGGGGCCTCTTGCAGATGGAAACAAGGGGCTTTTTATGGGGAACAGCGCCCATCACTCGCTTTGACATTGCGTCTTTTATGCAGTAGCCCTCAAAGCATTCTCATAGACAAGTGCCATTGTCTTCCGCCTTACAGATGGCACCAAAGCGAAAGCACAGAAAGTTAAGTGGTTCAGTGAAGGTCGCTCCAGAAGTCAGAGCAGAGGTGGGAAAAGAAGCCAGGGCTCCCTGCTCCCAGGCCCATCACCTGCCACTCCCTGGCCCTGCTGGCAGCTGGCAGTGTCTGCCCTGATCTTCCCACACTCACGGCTGCAATCCCCCTCAGCGTGGCTACTTACCACTCACAGCTGAAACCTCACCTTCCTAACCAGGGTTGCACAGATCTTTGGCTGCAAGGGACCATCTTGCCAAATCAATTGAACGCCAATGGACCTGCTACAATCCAAAAGGGTGAGAGGGGGCTGTGGGTCCCTCAGGAGGTGAGATGCAGGCATCAGGCTCCAAAAGCAATTGCATTACCTATGCAGCTAAGGTTTTACTGCCCGCTCAATCTGAAAGTTAGCAAAGTAGTAATCAATGAAAAGGAAATATAATTGAGAAGATTAAAAGCTGAGGGTAGGTATGGACTGGGGAGGGAAGTGATTGCTAAAGAGGTCCATTTGTATAATTCAAAGGTCGATGCCTCTCATTAAAATCACATCTCCAGACACTCAAGGGATGAGAGAGAACCTCTCCAGGCTGAGTGGCTGACACCTAAGAATTTCCTCAGGCCACTTTCAAGGGCAGAGTGAGGCCAGAGGGACAGAAGTAACTGCTGGAAGGCGAATTTAGGGGACTCCATAAGCAAAAGAATGGAGAAGGATGTGGCAATCCACTCCAGAGACAATCCCCAAACAACCAGCCATTGTAACCCAATGAGGATTGCTATGAGTCGCATAGGACTTGATGGCATCTAACAATAACAACAACATAAACAACAGAAGGCCTGCAGCTGAACCCCTGTGGCAGCCAATCCCATCAGATCTCGGAAGCTAAGCATGGTCGGGCCTGGTTACTACTTGGATGGGAGACTGTCTGGGAACACCAGGTGCTGTAGGCTTGGGAGAAGGACCCTGCATCCCACTCCCAAAAGAATAGCCATTGAAAACTCTATGAATAGCAAAGAATTACTAACAATAGTGTTTCACCTGTTGTGTGTAAGGTAGCTATGAGTCGGACACTGACCCAACGGCACCTAACAACAACAACAACAACATAAGCAAAAGAACATTTGGAGAGTTGGAAAACACAAATAGGTCTTCTGACCCTCTTTTTAAAAGACATCCAAGTTTCTTTTGGACTCTGGAGGGTTATTTGCATGATCTGAACAAAAACTGGATGTAGGCCCAGCGAGGGCCCAGGCTGGCCAACTCCCACCTGCTTTGTTTATATTCACACCTCCCCAGCACAGGCCCACGTGCACACACACATTTATCCTACATGCAATGCATATGTTTTTATGACTTTGGATCAGTAATGGGCTCTGGCTGATACCATATGTTTATGTACTGAAATAGCATCTGCATCTGTCGCTGAGACAAGTGACAAGCTCGTTTTCCACACGCTTCCCTAAAAATGAAGGTGGATATCAGAGAGCGTATGTGAGTGTGTGTGTGTGTGTGTGTGTGTGTGTGTGTGTGTGTGTGTGTCCACAGGTCTAAGCTGAGGCCTTGGGGCTGTAGGGTCCAGGAGGCCAGGCCCTAAGCTGCAGAGCAGACAGCAGTATGATTTACCTTCCTGCCCTTACTCTTTTCCTGTTAAGGTTGCTAATGGGAGTTTGTCTACAACCTAGTCTCTGGGTCCCTCATTTTCTCTTCTCTTCTTGCTGCTTATACCAGGAACCTCTGTAAGTGCGTTTTGGAAACCATAGGATACAGATAGGGCTGCCAGATTCAGCAAATGTATTAGTTACTATTGCTGCACAACATATTGCCATAAATGTACCAGCTTAGAATAATAGAAGTTTCCTGAAGTCAGGAATCCAGCATTGTCTGGATAGGTTTTCTACTCGGGGTCTCCCAAAGCTGAAATCAAGGTGTTAGATAGGCCTGTTGTCACGTTTGCTCTCCCTGGCTTGGGGTCCTCTTCCAGGGTCTTTCAGGTTGTTGGCAGGACGCAGTTCATTTTGATGTAGGGCTGAAGTCCCCTGTTTCGTTTGCTTTTGATTGGAAGCTATTCTCAGCTTCTAGAGGCTGACTGCTGTTGCTTGCCCTGTCATCTTCTCTGTAACACAAGGGCTGCTCCTCTGAGGCCCCAGAACAGTTCTCGACTGCTTCAAGTGACTTCCTGTTTCTGGCCTCTGGATCAGGGCTGATGTGGTTAGGTTAGACATCCCAAGGTAATCTCCTTCTTGATTAACTCAAAGCCAACTGATTAGGAACCTTAATTACATTTGCAAAAATCCCTTTTGCCATGTAATGTAACATAATCACAGGAGTAACGTATCATATCCACAGGTTCCATCTACCCCTCACAGGAGGAGATGACACAAGGGTTGGCACCTGTAAGAATTCTGTCTAATAGAATAAAAAAATATGAGATGCATAATTAAGTTCAAATTTCAGATAAAAACTTCTTTTAGAACAATTATTGTCCATGTCATATTTAAGACACACTTAAGTGATTACCCCTCATCTATCCAAAAATCAAATGTGACAGGTATCCTGTATTGTAGCTGGAAGTCCTAGACGCAGAGCCCGGCAGGCTCAGCTCTGAGCTGCCCTGCAGGCTGAGATGGGCTGGAGGGGAAGAAGGCGTTTCCTTTATAAAGCACAGCTGCAGAACTTTCTTCAGCTGCAGTACTGGGCTGATAAGAGAAGGCCTCTGTGGTCTTATTTCCACAGTATGGCTTTCTTGCTTCCCTCCTCAGCTCCGCAGCCCAAGCCGGTCAACACCCTGCAAACTTGCACAGAGTAATGTCTGTTCCCAGCCAGCCACAGAGCCTCTCTAGCCTGGGGCGGAGGGCGGGGGTAGGGGGATGCTAGAGGGGGGAGCAGGGGACCAGGGGGAGGCAGAAACAAGGCCATACTCTCCCCCACCTGCCCCACAAGGACAATTCCTGCCCCAGCAGAAGCTCTGGCCTTGAGGTGGGTCACACTGGCTTTTCCGGTGAAGAAAGCAACTGCGAAGCGGCAGTGAGCCCTGCTTGGCTCCTCTCGCAGCTGCTTCCAATCTCTGCCAGCAACACTTCCAAACCTGGCCAGCCCAGTGCTGCATTTGAACAAGCCAGGCCCTATTAGGCTGATCTTGGGATGGGTTATTCTTTCCAGTTTTTACTAACAAAAATCCCCTTTTATTTGGACACTCAAGTGGCCTCTAGGAAAGGCGCTTTCATGAGTTGCCAAAAATGTTCAGATGAGGCAGCATTTGCGTGTGTGGCCAATTCCATCGGCACCTCTGGGGCTGATCCCACAGGCCTTTCTCAGGCAAAATTCCTATGAATTTCCAGCAGACCCCCCCCCCACCTTTCCTCCTGAGCTCTGTCGGCAAGAGGAGGCACTGGTACCTGAACTGGGAGGCAGGAGATGGGCTCATGCGTGGAGTTTTTACTCTTATGAAATCAATCTGAATGAAGAGAGTGATTTATATGAGCACTAGTCAATGCGTTATTAGAATTAATATCATTATTTTACTGCTTCCCTTTTTAGGCTTTTCCTCTCCTAAATCAATTTTGTTCGATAAGATTGGGCTGAGTTTTGGCTGCACACTGATTAGAGAGTTCTGCGCTGTGGGAGCAAAGGAGCATTTGGTGAATTCAGACAATGACTCCATTGTTTTCTGATTTATTGAAAGCTCAGGTTTTGCTGGTATTACACGCACTCGCTGATGTTTTGCAAAGCAGGGATTAGTCAGATTTTTCTTTTAACCTGACAGCTATCTTCACAGAACCTTGGTTTGTTGTAGGTTAGTCTTTTTCCACAGCCAAGTAATGGCTACCAAGAGGGTGGGTAGATGTTTTATAGCCCTTCATTCTTTCCATCTTCCCATTTGGCCAACATACACTAACTTGTCTTGTGTCTGCTCTAAGTTTCCTAACTGCTTGCAGAAGAGGATCTATTTGAGTCTTTCTTGTCATACTTTTTATTAATTAATTAATTAATTAATTAATGTATTTATTTTGAGGTACTTGTGGGTTGAACCCAGGGCCTCGCACATACTTTGCAAGTGCTCTACCATGGGCTGTACTCCCAGCTCATTTTTAAATTTTTTATTCTGACAAAGTCTCCCTAAATTGCACAGGCTGCCTATGACCTCAAACCCACAAGCCTTCTGCATCAGCCTCCCGAGTTGCTTGATTGGAGGTGTGCACCACAGCACCCATGTGCTATGCTTTTTAAATGGTGTGGTTGTGTGATCTCTCTCTGCTCCCCCACTACCAAAGAAGCGCTGACTGTAGACTCCACTAACACAGCCTGGCAGCTGATGCCCCCTTCACTCTGCCTCTTCAGGCATCTTACACAAAGCTTTCCTCCTCTACCTTTTTCTCAGAAACTGTTTATAGAGGAAGTCACTGAGGAAGCTGAAGGTGGTGTTCTTTGGAAAAGACATTAGAGATATTTAGAAATTGGTCTGCCACAGGCAGTAAGACACAGCTGATGTGTCTTTAGAGGCAAGCATGTTCACCTGATCCTCCAACTCGTTCACCTACCTGCTCACCAGAGCCTTCTCAAAGCCTGGGCTCCATCCAGGCTTTGCCTGGAAGTTCTACTGCCGCTTTTCCTCTTTGTTCTGAAAATGAAACTTAGGGGACTACACTAAGGGAAACAAGGCGCAACCCACCGGCACATGCAGCTCCTTCTGAGTGGAATTCTGAGGTTAGCCCCTCAAACGGCGCTAAAAGCTTGTAGTGCTTTGTTTTATTAAATCTATAAGAACCTAAAAGAAACAGATTCTTTTCTTCTCGTGTGTCACTGAGGAATCAAATCCAGGACCTCAAGCATGCACTCTACCACTGCGCTACATCCCCAGGCCTACCCAAAATTGATGCCTTAGATAAGCCTTGAAGAGATGAGGTTTCCAAACCCAGAAACTTCCATGTAATAGTCATCCATTAAACAGTTATCAAATTAACTGCATTTGATATTGACTCATTTGTTTTTGTTTTAAGAGAAGTTATTAAAGTAAAAGTATTCCCAAATAAGAGTTTATCATTATATTCTTAGTGACAATCCCTTATCAGAGCCATAAAATTAGCCCTCTCTGCCCCGATGCTTTCAGCTGGGAATTCTCACACCCACAGCACTCTGTGCCTTCATTGCTCCCCTGATCCCAATTCATACACCTTCTCTGGCTCACACGTGAGTTTGTTTCTTCCAGAGGTGGGGTCATTCCAGAGGACAAGAAATTCATTCCAGAGTCATGAAATTGCTTTTGGAAATAGAAAGGGATCTTTAAAACATTGGTTCCTGGAACACATTCCTTTGAGATGGCAACTCAAGGTGGCAAAAACCTAACTAGTGGTGTTAAACTTTAGTAGAACTCTTTCTACCTTGTAATCCCATGCTTTAATGCAGAGGTCCCTAACCTCTAGGCCATGGACTGCCACCAGGCTGCACAGCAGGAGGTGAGTTGACAGCTGCTTCCCATCTCTGAGCTCCACCTCTCATCAGATGGATAGTCTTCGGAAAATTTTTCTTCTACGGAACTGATCCCTGAATGCCAAAAATGTTGGGGACTGCTGTTCTAAGGCAATAGGCTTCATTTCCTGTACTTCATTAACATGGCATGCTGGGAAGGTGATACATTCTTAATCTTATTGTACATGGGCCAAAATTGAGGCTCAGAGATTAGGTGGGTTGCCCCATAGTCAGAGAGATGGTCCCATGCCAGCTTTCTTGTGTTCATCTTAAGAAATACTGTTTTTCCTTCCAACTAGGCTATGAAACCTTTGATGGAGGTAATGATGAGAGGGATATTGACCCACTACATTTCAAACACTGTATTATAATTGGATATACCTTCATCTTCAAAATGACCATGTAAGTTAGGGTAATCATTTTAGCCCCATTTTATTCATTAGAGAAAAGGGACTCAGAGATGTTGATTAACTAGCCCAAAGTCACACAACTAAAGGACATCTAAGTCCTGATTTAGACTGTGCTGTGTATGTTCTCAGTAACTGTTGGTGTTTGTACTGGATGAAATACTTAGTTAGAAGGGCCTCACTGATTGTTTTTGTGTCTCTTTCCCTTTAAAGTTTATACTATGTATCTCCTCATTTCTCATAGGTACTTCCAAGTGCTAGCCCCCTATAACATTTCCTAGAATGAAACTGACTGGGACCAACACACAGCTGACCACCACCAGGAGCACAAATCATGGGGAAGAAAAGATGCAAGTGTATGTGTGTGTATCTGTCTTTCTGTCTGCCTCTCTCTCTCAGCTCAATATTCTTCTAGATTTTCACCAATAACATAGATCAGCTCCATTCAGAGAAATGCTTATATTTGCTTCAGTGAGTCTCAAGGTAAGTGGTGCACCTTAAACACAACCCAGTCTTAGCCAGATTTGCTCCAGAAAAACTAGCAGAATGCAGAAGGGTATAGTCATGCCTCAACTATTGGAAATGTTAACGGCTCATTCTAAAGGGGTTATCCTTTTTTGAGATAAGATTGTTACTCAGTGAAATCAGAAAAGCTGTGTTCGGCTTCTACATCTGAAACATCACTTCAGGCAAATTACTTAATTTCAGTGTCCATACTTCCTCACCTAATAAAATGAGGAGAATGCTATTCTGCTTTCAGTGTATGAGGATTAAAATCCACCTGTTCTGACAAGGAGTAGCCCTCCCCTTCTAATTAGTGCTTTTGGGGGGAACATGTGGCATACAATTTATCTTTATTCCCTCAACATTAGTTTATATATCAGATGGCAACCTAATACAGCGAGGCACTCAGAAGTTTGTACACAGTGGGGCTCAGCTCACCTTTGCCCCCAACACTCCAGCCCCTCTGTGCACAGCAACATGTGTGCCTTCCCCTTGCCCTGGCAATGCTCTCAAGGACTGCTGAGTCTCAGCCCCATGATGGGCCCAGCCTGTTGGGTTGTGGTTCCCCTCATCCCCTCATGCATCATCCCTCCACTCCGTCAGTGTCGCCCGAGTTTGTATCTTGCCTTCTCTATCCCACTGAGATCCACTGATCCTCTGCCTTACCCCCGTTGCCTGTCTTCTCTCTGACTTCTGGTTGTCTCTTTTTGTCTTCTTTCCTCCAGTTTCCTCAGCCTTTGATATCGGGGAGACTCAGCTCACATCAGTGCCAGCTGTTCCAGTGAATGTCCCAGGAGGAAACAGATGGCACACTCAGATCAGAAGGATTCTAGAAGGGTTTCATTAAAGGATTATTTACATAGTGAGGGCAGAGTGACCCACACAAAAGATGGTGCTGTACCCCAGCTCAAAAGAAGCTGTTACTACTCCTGGCCCAAAAGGATGAAGGGAGGGAGTGGTTTCTAGAACCAGGTAGGAGTGGGTCATGGAGAGAGCCCCTTGGAGAGGGGCAGTGGCCTCAGTTGAGAGAGCCAGGAGGACAAACACTTCAAGCCTTCCCTTTTGTCTCCTCCTTCAGTTTCCAATGGGCAAACCCCACAAGTTGCCAAAGAGCAAGCTGGGGTAAGGAGTGGGGTCATTTGGGGTGGAGGGTAGCTGGAGGGGCCCTAATCAAAGTCAGGATGACTTCTAGCCCATGAACCAAGCACTCACACACCTTCAGTTTCTTGCAGCGGTATTCAATCCTCTTTTGGGTCTATACTCACCACTGGTCCAGACAGCTGGAAGTCCTGGGTGTAGAATCATTGGGGTATGGCTGTCATTTTACGCAGACTTAAAGACTAAATTGTATTTTCAATCCTTGTTCCGTTTTCTTTCCTTTCTTTAATTTATTGTGGCCTGCTCTACATTTTATGGAGCTATTTTAAGCATACACAGGAGATCTTCTTGCCATACACAGGGAGCAATCAATGTTCTCATTTAATAATTCATTCTTTCATTAAATGCCCCCAAGTAATTAAATAAAACATGAATAAATTCCACCCTGATATTTGCTAAAGTTTTCTTTCTAGAGAATTTCACCTGTTGGAAGATGTGCTGGCACCAGTGTTTACTACGATGAGCAATGAAGCAGGGAAACCTTCACAGTGCACAGCCATCTAGTCCTAATACCCTTGTAAGATTTATCAAGTGCCTACTAAGCACCTTTCCCCACATTCACGTAGCCCTATAAAGAATCTGGGGCTCAGAGAAATCTAGCATCTTGCCTAGGGTTACATCTGGCAAATACCAATGCAGAACTCAGTACTACATTAGTCTGGCACCAAAGCCCCTGCTCTTTCTACATCTCTCTCTCTTGCTTCTGCGGGGAAGTAGGTGATGGACAAGGGTACCCTAACAGCTCACAGAGGGGTGTGTGTGTGTGTGTACATGAAAGAGAGACAGACAGAGAAGTGAGGGCTTCAGAAGCTTGGGAGAAAAACTCTGGGGAAGTTCTAAGAAAATAGGAATAGGGGAGAGAAGTGGCAAAAAAATAAAATCTTCTGTTCTGAGCATCTTTCTCTCAGAAAGCTGCATCCACATCTTTCCATGGCCCCTATACCTATTGGAATTCTCCACAGAAGCCCCGCTCACCAATGGCAGCTGTTTTCTGTTCCTGCCTGAATCATTTGGAGGTGTAATTGCTCCTGAGGGCTTTCGCACTGGTTTGGAGGTCACTCTCTCTCCTAATACTACACTTTTTTGGTGGCCTCCTTGCTGGTCCTCTCTGTTGCATCCTGTCACCCTATCATACACTTCTTTGCCTTCGCAGTACTTTCATTGGTGATGGGGTCAGCTAGGTCCCCTGAAAGCCTCTGAATGCTAGCAGAGCCCCACTCAGAACAGAGAAAACTCCTTTCCACGCACAGTCCCCCTCTCCCTTCACTCTCCCAAAGGCTCCTCCTTTCCCAGAAGCCCTTTTCTAACAATAGCCCTCTGGATCCCTTTGTGCTCTACATAATCCCTGACTCCTGCACCCACCTCACATCCCATCAACTCAGCCGTACATCCTGTTGTGTCTGTGCTGTGAATCTCCTCTGCCCTCCTCCTCTCAGTGAACCCATAGTTTAAGCTCTTATCCCTTCTCTGCTGACACACATTATTCTAATGTGACCAAATGCTCCATTTTGAGAGTGATTCTCCTGAGCACCTCTCCACTGTTTACCTGTCTTTGCTGGGTCATCAGAGTCCACAATAGAAATTCTGTATTTGATTCACTTCTCTAATTAAGGCACCCCCTAGTAGCTGTCAAATGCTTTAAAAAGTATTCCAAATACCTTAGCCTGATGCAACAGGGATCCCACACACTTTCTGCATGCTTGCTCCACCCCACTGAGCTCTCTACACCCATTTATACCCTCCTACCTTTACTTCCCCATGTGTCTGTCAGCTTGTCATGCTGTGGGAGCTTGCTTGTTGCTGTGATGCTTGAAAGCTATGCCACCAGTATCTCAGATACCAGCAAGGCTACCCATGGTGGACAGGTTTCAACTGAACTTCCAGACCAAGACAGACTAGGGAGAAGAACCAAGTAGCCCACTCCCAAAACAATTAGCCATTGGAAACCCAATGAATAGCAAAGAAGCACTGTCAGAGACAGTGTCAGAAAATAAGCCCCCTAGACTGGAACGTACTTAAAAGACAACTAAGGAAGAGTTGCCTCCTCAGAGTGAAGTCAACCTTAATGACAGGAATGGAGTAAAGCCCCTGGGACCTCCTTTTGTAGATGTGGCACAACTTAAAATGAGAAGAAACATAGTTGCTGCAACATTGGGCCCAAACCTAAAAAGATTATGTGCATGGCACAGTGTTGGGTAGTATTTTGTTCTGTTGTACATAGGATCACCGTGAGTCAGATCTGATTCCACAGCACTCAATAACACCTTTACTCATGATCTCGTCTCGGTCCACAGGGCATATACCCTGCCTCTTACCAGAACTTCTATCTTAGCCTGAGTCCAAGCTCTTAACTACTATCAAAAGAAAGAATCCATTGGCCTAGCCTGGCTCCACTTTTATGGCTAGGGAAACGGAAGCCACTTCAATACATACGCTTAATGTGGAGCACCCATTTGTGGGGAGCCACTATTAATCAGGCAACCACCCCAAGTTATCTGGTCTCATTCCAGTATTGCTGTGGGAACACAGGATAGACACTATGTCCATGAGCTGATGTGGCACACAGGACCTGGGCATCCCAGAGACCTTACAGCTGGGAGAGGTCGAGAAGAGTGTTCATTTATTGTCTTAGTTCTTAACAGGTTTGTCTTGTCATTCACAATACACAGAGACATAATGCTTTGCTAGTGCCTTCTGTCAGTAACTCAGCCCCAGGTTATCATGTGCACCCCTAAAGGAAGGAGCAGAGGGCTAAAGGAGGACATGGTGGGAGGCATCAGAGAGAGGAGAGGCACAGAATCCATGTGCCTCTTGATAAATGGCTATTTTTTCTCCTTTCTTCTTCACTGAACCACCCATTAGAATGCACATGAGTTCAGAGTAGACTAGAGTATTTCAGATGTTCTTTAGCTACTGAACCTTTTCCTCAGAAGAGATTTGAATGGAACTCTGTGAATGAATCTGACCAAGCAGGGCTATTGGTGCAGGGTGCTGAGAACACTGGCTTGCTTCAATGTCTTCTAGTCCCTGCCCCACTCACCTCCCCAGAGACCTCTGGGAAGCTCCAGGGCCAGGATCACAATTTGAAAACCCTGGAAAAGATCAGCATCAGGTAGGTCAGGCTGGCAGAGAGGACTGGCCGGCAGAGAGGACTGAGTCTCTACCAGGTCAGGGAAGGACCAGCAAGAGAAGGCGAAGGAGGTCTCATTACAATGCTGGTGGAGTTCTGCGTATTTGCTTTTCATCAAAGAATTCTAACAAAGCCATTTTTCTTTTACCTTCTCAGGTCCCTTATTTGAGACGAGAAAATGGCTGTATTGTTTGTGGCCTGTGTGTGTTGTGTCTGGTTCCCGTGGTTTGTTTTCCCGCTTTGAAAATGAAACCCTTCGTGGCTCAGAGATGGAAAGCAGACCACGTTTTGTCAGCGAGGCCATTCGTCATGTCCCCCAGAGGGGGCTGTGAACTCCTGCAGCCTTGCCTGCTGCCAGCATGCAGACCACCCATGTTGTAGAGCTCAGAAGGCCACCAGGCAGCGCAGGGCCAGCCAGGCCTGAGGCTCCGCTACCCAGCTGGCCAGTGGCCTGAGCTGGTCCCCATCCACCCCTAAGGACTCAGATCTGAAGTACACCAGGGAGATCCCAACTCATTCAGAGTAAATCTTGCAAAAGGTGGGCCCAGGCTATCCTTGCCAAACAGCACAGAGTGAGCAGAGCCTCTCAGATGCGCCTCAGAGCAGAGCTCCAAGAGGAAATGACTTTACTACTCCGGTAAAAGTTGTTTGGCTATGTTTAAGTTGAACTCCTTTGTTTTTTACTGTTCTGCAGAAAGCTAGTTATAAAACGCTCTGACATACAGCAAAGAACTTCTGTTAGCAAACGTCTGCACCTGCTGGGCAGAGCAACCAAAGGAGGAAGCAACGCAGCAGCGCGCTGCGGCACGGAGTTCCCCTGCAGCTGCCTCACCAGGCTGGTAGCTCGCAGCAACTGTCGGACCCACCTGGACGCACGCTAAAGATGCACGGGGGGTCCTGCCCAGGCAGGGCTTCAGACCCTTGAGGCACTGGGTCCAGGTTCAGGTGTGGGTTCAATCTGTTAAAATTTAGAGGGTTTGGTTTCAGATCAGGTACAGGTTTAAACCCTATGTGTAGATAGCAGAGCTTCAAACTGAACTGAACCCTAAACCCATTCTGGTTTAAATGTTTTTTAAAAACATTTCTGAACCTGAACCTGAAACAAGTGAAGAATTGGGTTTGGGTTCAGCTTTTATATTTTCTTTCCTTTTTTTCTTTTTTCTTTTTTTTTACCATTAGCTATTTAAAAATTGAAAAAAATTTATTTGCTTATGTACACATATGGGGTGGGGGTTTAGCTCAGTAGAGCACTTGCTCTGCACACTCTGAGGCCCTGGGTTTGATCCCCAGCACCACAAAAACGAGAGAAGGACCTGGCAGCCCACTCCCAAAACAATCAGCAATTGAAAACTCTATGAATAGCAGAGAAGCACTGACATAGTGCCAGGTATGGCACAGTGTCAGGGAGTGTTTCATTCTGTATATAGGGTAGCTATGAGTCGGACCTGGCTTAACAGCACACGACAACAACAATCTACACATAGGATTAAAATTTTAAACCTGAACCTAAACCTAACCCAAACCCTCTAAATTTTAATACATTGCACCCACACCCAAACTTGAACCCATTTTTTCATAGGTTTGAAGCCCTGTTTCCAAGTCTTCAGGGGTGGCAGTTGGGAATCTGTATTTGTAACAAGCTTCCCAAGTGATTGTGATCAAACTCATTTGAGCACAAGGCCACTGGTGTGATGTTGATTATAGGACTCTGTGGCTGGGGACTCTCTCTCCATGGGAGCCCAAGAGAGTGCTCCTGTCTCTAGGGGACAGGAGCAGCCATGGAATGGGTCCCAAAGCTGACCATCAGAGTCAAGAAGGAGGAGCCTGTTTGCTCTGCCAAGTTGTATGAAGACTGGAGACAATAAGCACAGAGCTCAAACCTTCTGAACCTATTTTAAAAATGAATCTATTTTTTAAAAAGAAACACAAGGATATATTGTTGTTGTTAGGTGCCGTCGAGTTGGTATCCGACTCATAGGGACCCTCATAGGGTTTTCAATGGCTGACTGTTTCGGGATTGCCTTGGGAGTGGATTGCCAGGCCCTTCTCCCATTTTTGCGGTGCTGGGAATTGAACTCAGGACCTCAGAGACTGCAGCGCAGTGCTCTACCAACTGAGCTAAATCCCAGCTCACAGGGATGTATATATTCACTTAGACCTGCAACAACAGCTGCAGCAACAGCATAAGCACTCTACCAACTGAGCTAAATCCCAGGCCACAGGGATATATATATGTATATGTATGTATGTATATATATATATATATATATATATATATATATATATTCACTTAGACCTGCAACAACAGCTGCAGCAACAGCATAAGACAGAGCAGGAGCTCATTGTAATGGGCTCAGTGAGGAACCGGTTGAGCTCACATTTAAAAACTTGTTCCCTCTTACGTCTTTGTTCATCTTTATAGAAAGTAATGACTCACATCGTAATGTTAATAAAGATGTCATGGAAAACTGAAAAGCAGAAAAGCATGGAAATATGTGCTTTCTCACTCTTTTTAACCTGTTTGATAGCCTCTTTTTCTTTTCTTTTCCTTTTTCTTTCTTTCTTTTCTTTCTTTCTTTCTTTCTTTCTTCTTTCCTTTTTTTTCTTCTTTCTTCTTCTTTCTTCTTTTTCAGTACTGGAAGTTGAACTCAGGGCCTCTCATATCCTTTGTAAGAGCTCTAGCACCGAGTTTCAACCCCAGTCCATTTTTGTTTTGTTTTGTTTTGTTTTGTTTTGAGACAGAGTCTTGTTAAGTTGTACAGGCTGCCTCTGGCCTTGAACTCCTCAGCCTCCTGAGTGGCTGAGATTACAGGTGTGTACAGGCTGCATCTGGCTGGATATTACTCCTCTTAGACGTATGCATCCAAGTTATTCACCTAGGAGGATGCCAAGTGCTCAGGAAGAATCAACAGCATGGACTGTCTTTCCGTTGTAACTTCAGGGACACTGAATTCACCATTCATCCTGAACCCTGAGCCTTTAACTGTTTCCCAGAATAGGCCAGAAATGGTCCCCACTTTCCAGTCCCCTCAACTGACCCCTGCCCCAAGACAGCCTCAGGCCAGGCTTACGCTCGAGGATTGGCTGGGTTACCAGCTGTCCCACAGCAGTTGGTGCTTTGTCAGCTCCCACACTGGATGGTGACTCCTGAGTCATATTTCCCAATTTCATGACTTCAGCATGTGTGGCCGAAGGGACTGAGTGGTCATGTGCTCCACAACATCTGGCACGCTCCACCTCTTGGGCCTCATCTTGCATATTTTCTAAGGAAAAAAAAATCCTAATTATTTCTTTCCCATTGGGTAAAATGGCGAGTCTTAGTGGGAGGAGAGTATGCTGGGGGGAGAAAAAGTGTCTCTTATCTCTTCCTGTGCATTTGCTGAATTTGAAATCCAGTGATGAAGATGTATGTGGGTGGAAGAGGGCTTCTGGGAGGAGGATATATTCCAAAACCTACTGGTCTAATCTGTTGGCTAATCATGTTATCTGTGCATGATTTATAAGCACACAATCAGTATTCCCAGGGTGTGTGTGTGGTGGTGGGGACCATCACTGGCAATGTCCAAGTCTCCGTGAAAAAAACAAGGAAAAGGGAGAGAAATGGCACAACTACAGCATGGACAGATAAGGGAGGCTAGGGATCAAGAAAATGATAAAATTAGGATAAAAAAAGAAGTGGTGAGAAATAAGAATTAGGAAAAGTTCTACAAGAATCTTTTTTTTTCTATTGCCCTGATCGTCCCTGTTTTTAAGAGAAAGGTATTTATCTCCATTCTATTACTCCTAGAAGTGCTTCATTGCCTCAGATGTTTGGGGACCTGTTGATTTAGGAGTCCCTCTCTTTATGTCAGACAATAGCTTGTAACTTTAGCCAACATTTGAAACTCATACCAGACTTGGTGAAGAGTCAATGAGTATCTGGAATGATGAATATGAGTTAAAAACTCACCTTCCCTGGTGAGAAGTTGTTTGCCTCAGGGACAGAAAGCAAACAAGCAAGATAAAAGTGAGGCCACCACTGGTTTCCTTCTCTCTTCAGTTTTATTTCCCTACTTCTTTCTTTTTCTTTTTGCCAAAAGAGTAATTTTTAAATTGGATAAACACTAGCAAATTCCAATTAGCACTCACCTCCATCCTCATCATCACACTCGCCGTCCTTACGGACTTAGTCCCATGTATCCCTGCACTGTTATCATGTTTCGCATGTGTGCTTTTTATGTCTTTAAAAATGCACGCAGCTACGTCCTTGGTTGTCAGCTGATAACTCGGCATCTGCGCTGCCTCCTGTTAGCTTCTCTCCATATCACAGGGAATGTCTGGAGACACAGTTCCCAGAACTCTGCCCAGTGTGGTTTGGCTTAGTCAGCTTCTCAGAGCCCTTGCACAAGATTTGGAAGCCAGTGCTCTCCAGCACTGACGTAAGGCAGACCTGTGGGAAGTGGGCAGATACAGGGGTTTCCAGGCCAGTTCCAATGAGTCACCTGTCCTGCAGCAATCAGCCAGTGGTACTGGCTTCCTATGGACCTTTGAAATTTATAGTGACACTTCAGTACAGGGACTTCAGTGCTGCAAGTGGCCAAGAGCAGCAGTGGGCTCCTAACCCTAGCTTCCTAGCTCATCCAACACGATTGTGAGTCTCTGCTTCTCTGAGTTTAAACCATGCTGTTTATAATATCCAAAGAGGCTCCTGTGTCCCTGGCCAAACTCTGAAAGTCAGGAGCCATTGGGCTGGACAAGATCATTTAGGGAGTACAGGTGGAGACCACGAGGGGGCACATGAGCTCCTTCCTTCCTTCCCCTGCCTGGCCCAGTCTGACATGCTGCTCCCCAGCTCAGAAGGCCAGTACTCAGGCAAGGCGGCTGATCGAGTGGTAGGCCAGTCATGATGCTAATCAGTTCTTAAAACCTACCCCAGGCAAGCACAACACACACAACTCAGTGTTCTGGTCTTTGTGTTCTAGCAAATGAAACTGATGCTCAAAGAGACCAAGTGACTTGGCCAAGGCCATTCAACCAGCTGCCAGTTTGGATGTGAGCCCTGGACTGTTGTGAAATCCGTGTCATTCTGCTCGGCCACACTGCCTTACTTCACCAACCTCATGACCTCACTCTGCCTCAGTTTTCCCACTTATTGAATGAAAGAATTGAGTTAGATTACACCCAACACCAGTCATCTTGTATGACTTTGTGAAGGGCCAGTCCCCAAAGGCCCAAGGCAGCCTCTGAGATGTGAGGTAGTGGGAAGTGTTAGGAGACCACATGGGAAACTGAGAAGAGGATGGTGTGGGTTAAGTGTCACACTTTCTAGCTATTCAAAGCTGGGCCTGTTGCCAGAACAGGTGAACCTCAATGACACGATGTCTTAAAAATTGTTGTTACAGTTGTTGTCCTCAAGCCACACCATGGGTATGAATTAGACAGCTGAGACAGCCAGAAACACTGGAATGAAGGGCCAGGGAACAAAGCAGGGAGAGGAAAAGAAAGGATAGACCGTTACACAGATATTTTTGGAACATCTAAGGTACCAAAAAGATAGGCAACCAGAAACAGAGAGAGGAGGGGAATGACCAGTGTCTGAAAAGAGTGAGCATTTGGCCGCCAAGGGAGAGCTTCCCAGTATTTAAACAAAACAACAACAAAACAAAAACAAAAACAAAAAAACAAAACAAATACAAGAAACAACAACAAAAAACAACATTAAGGACCAAAAGATACTCTTTCCCCAACTGAAAGAATCAACCTTTATTTTAAGCATTCTGCTTTTACAGATTTCCAACGTTAATAGCACATCTTCAGGAACATATTGATTCAGGTTTAAAAGGAACCACCTGTGTCCAGCATTCACTCAATGGAATATTCCATAAGAGCCGAGTAACTCAGGTAGAAAAACAATGTTTCAGTCTCTTTAGTCTATCACTTTTCTCAGCAAAATCGACTGTTTGCTCCCAAATACAGTCTCTATAGACAAGGAAACAGGATGAGATCACTAAAGGGAGAATAGAGCTCTGCCAGCATATAATAGACACTCAAACGATGGTTAACAAAATGAGTTCTGGAAATCTCAAGAGAGAATCCCAGTAGATACGTTACCAGGACAAAATAATATCACTCAGTTGCAGGAAGAACCTCCGAGCTTTTCAACTCTTCCATGGGATGCTAATAACATCAAAATGCCCTTTCAACAACTGAACCTAAAGATGCCCCAACCCCAGAGTGTATGAATTTCTGGGCCTCTAAGAAGGAAAGAAATGTGAAGCAAGGCCTTTCTAGAACCATTGCCACCCTCTTTCTAAGAAGGATTTAACAATACAGAAACAATTTAACATGCATACCAGCCAAAGTACCCAAACAAGTGTTACCATTTGCCATCAAAGCGAGTTACTTGGAATCACCATAGACTACCTTTACAAATCAATGTCAAGAGCAACAAAGGCAGTATGTTGGAAAGGATCTTAGTATTGTTTC
Organism: Pedetes capensis; assembly: GCA_007922755.1. Taxonomy (NCBI): domain Eukaryota; kingdom Metazoa; phylum Chordata; class Mammalia; order Rodentia; family Pedetidae; genus Pedetes; species Pedetes capensis. The sequence continues at coordinate 160,876 of VMDO01002346.1, forward strand.
CAATTTTGGTTCTTCAGTAGTAGAAAGAGAGTAAGTCTCAGAAAGTCTGAGTTTGAGCCCCAGAACTGAGCACTTTTAAACTGAGTGGCCTTGGAAGAAATCACTATTTCTTCAGTTGCTTTTCTTTAACTATAAAACAGGGATAATGACATGTGTTCTGCTGACTCCCAGAATTATTGTGAGGATAAAATGAATACGGAAATGTCTTGGAAAATAGGAACATTCTCAGCATATAACTCATTACTAAAATTTTGTATTCCTGACTATGGTCACCCTATCTAATTGCTCAGGTTTTAAATTATCACTCTTTTAATGACAAAATAAAAATGCTTGATAACTAATTCTTAAGGCATGAGGTTGGATGAAGAGTCATCCCACTGACTTCTAAACAGCACACCTGCAGTCCACCCCCTGCCCTCACACACAGAATTTCAAAAGGACAGTCCATAGCAAAATCGCCATGGCAAAAGCTGGACTGTAAGATTGGAGTGGGCCGTGTCCTCACTAATAAATGTCAGCTTGAATTGAATTACTTGCTAAAGCACGGCTTAGACAAAGCCAAAAAGGAAAACCAAAGCTTTCTCGATAAAATGGAATCCCAAAGCATAAATAAAAGATTCCACCTGAGAAGAGTGATTTATTATCTCTCACTCAAGAAAAGGATGCTCAGTCCATTCTGTGTGACCACATCTCTTAAGTTGTTTGTTATTGGTTTATAAAAAGCTCATGAATGTGTGTACATAGACACACACACACACACACACACACACACACACACACACACACACCAGGTTTATAAATTCTGCTAAAAGGAAACCTAGAAGTTATACTTTGGTTACTTGACATGAAAGTAGGAAAGTTTATTCTTTTCAAGAATAGGCATTTCTTTGACTCTCAAAAGCAAATTACCTTCCACTGAGGTGAGAAACACTGGTGAATACTTATATGGGCCAAAGGGAATTAGGATTAAGGCAATCTGAGACCACCAGTCCCCAGGCATTAAGATGGGGTTGTCACAAAATAAAAATCCATCACATCTACCATGAAAACATGAACAAATTTATTCTACATCAAAGGAGTTCAAGCCACATGTAATTCACTTCCTGATAAACTCTTTGATTAGAAATGCTGGAAATAACCATTTAACAGCATGAAGTCCCTCATTCACGTCATCTAAAGATAAAAGGCCATGTTGTTTTTTATTTTTATTTTTCATTCAGACATGCCTAAAATATACTAACTATTTCTTTTCTGATGTAATTTAGACAGTTTTACAAAATCCACCACAGACTTTTGAGAGTTTTTAAGGTTTCTTATAGTTATATATCAGTTATTAATACAAGACCAGCCCACCATGTAACCATTCCTGCAGAAAAGATATGTGGAATACTCAGATAAAACACTTGGGATAAAATACTGGATGAGTAGAAAAGAATTATTTGAAGGCTCAGTGAGCATCTCTAAACCTAAAACATATTTTTGAAGAAACTAATCAATAGGAAGAAAATATTTCAGTTGCAGTATACAAACATAGCTGACATTTCAATATTAAAACCTGGGTTTTCTCCATCAAAATCTGCCTCAGAAGCCCAACCATACCCTACAAGACAACAGGTTCTTATTGTCTTAAGAACATATGACCATAGAAGGGTCAATAGAGAAATATATTGCCTCAAATATCAGGATGACCAGGCACTTTATGACATAGGCCCTACCTTTCTGAAATTCTCTCAGCTTGGTCAAAGACGTAAAACAGAGATGTGTTGGTTTTGTCTTCAGGGTGGCCTCCTTCATGATTGCAAATTCACTGTCAATAACACCTAGGACTACATTTTTCCTTGTTCATGCTCAGTGAGCAAGACACAAAAAAACTCTCTCCCAATTGTGGAATAAAAACACTTTCCCTCAGTCTTATTTGGCCAACTTAAGTCCCATACCCACCATTGTCCCAGGGTGGGTATGGGACTTAAGTTGCCAGGGGTCCATCAAGCATGAATTGCCTTAAACTTTGGTGCCAGAGGTAATGACCAGCAAAGGAGGTAGCCTGGGCCAATCAAACTCACCCCTGAAACCAGGGATTCAATGTATACCTCTTGCATTCTTAGGCTGCATTGGTGATAGGAGTTAAGGATCTAATGAAAATCAGGGTTTTGTTAGGAAGGAAGGAAGGAAGGGAAGAAGGAAGGAAAGAGGGAAGGAAAGAAGGAAGGAAAGAGGGAAGGAAAGAAGAAAGAATATCCACATTAGAACACAATATGCTGCCAAGAAGAAGTGCTGAGAAGAATTTTGGCCCTGATGGGTGTCTGGAAGTTTTGTGAGACCATGTCCCCCTGTTAGTAAAGGAAGTGTTTGTGAACATAACTCTGTGTGCTTTACCTAGCCCCAAGAAAATGGATTCTAATTTCCTTCACAGAGAGGGTTGCAAATAAAAGCAAATAGCCAGATGAAATTTTATTAGAGTCTTATTAGAAACAAAGACATTCTCCACATCAGCACAAACAGAAGCAGCAACTATTGACTGAGGACAGCATGCCACAGATTGGGGACATGGAGCAGGGTAGTATCAGAAAGACCCAAATGTCTCTAAGAAGACAAAAGTCACCTATTATGGAAAAGAAGGAGATTTGGGGAAGCCTTGCGACTCAATATTTCTTCTAGATAAGGGTTCAGAGCCAGGGATATGAAGATAATTCCAGAGTCCTTGGTTAACTGCTAAAACCACTTATTTTTCCCTCCTTTCTCTTCTAGGCTGGAGCAGGTATCTCAGAAAGGAGGACCTTCTAAGAACCCATGAAATATGAGCAGACTGAAATTGTTCACTTGATCCATAGGAAGCATGTGAAGAAGGAGATGTAATGATGCTTATGTTGGTTAGATCGGGTCTGGAATAAGCCATGGCCTTCTTATCTGAGCAGCTTCAGCATTTCTATTCTGGAGACAGATAGGAGGGCAGAAACAATTAAGAAGCTTAACAAAAATCAAAGAAAACTATGTGAAAACAAGTTTTACAATGCCAGAATAGAGCCAGGCATAGTGGTGCATGCTTGTAATCCCAGTGACTTGGGAGGTAGAGATAGCAAGATCACAAACTCAAGGCCAGAGGCAGCCTGTGTAACTTTGTGAGACTTTGTCTCAAGATAAAAAATAAAAAGTGGGCTGGGAGTGCAGCTCAGCACAGAACATTTGCAAAGTATGTGCAAGGCCCTCCCTGGGTTTAGCCTTCTAATACCATAAATAAATGAATAAATAAATAAACCAGAATATAGTATATATTTCAGCACACACATATTCTTACACATGTGCATGCAAATTATTGCTTAAAACTTTCATATGGTTAAGATCAATTCTTGGCTTAAGTTATCTTGAATTAGATAGAAACAATATAACTTCCTAGAAAAGTAACTGCCTGCAACACACCCTAATGAAGAAATCCACTAAACCACGATAAATGGCCAGGAATTACAGAAGCAAGATTCAAATAATTTTGACAGTCTAACAGGTTGAGACCTGCCACCGTACCACTGCGGCGTCTGATCCTATCAGATCTCGGAAGCTAGGCAGGATCGGGCCTGGTTAGTACTTGGATAAAAGACAACCTGGGAATACTAGGTGCTATATAGGCTTGGGAGAATGACCTGACAACCCACTCCCAAAAAACAATCAGCCATTGAAAACCATAAGAATAACAGAGAAGTACAACAGTGTTTTGTCTGTTGTACATAAGGTTGCTATGAGTGGAACACAGACTCCATGGCACCTAAGAACAACAACAACAAGATGTTGAGGGTAAAAAGCACCAAGAAAATGATTAAGGACAAATGCAAAGCCCATTACTTCAGTTGAAAATAACAACTATATAGGCAAGAGGATACCCGCTTAATAGCAGTGAGTTTTGACTGGGTCTCTTAGTTGACCACAAGTTTAACATGTGATTGTTGTTGTTGTTATTAGGTGCCGTTGAGTCGGTATCTGACTCATAGCAACCCTCTGTGCAACAGGGGAAACACTATTGTCAGTGCTTCTCTGCTGTTCATAGGGTTTTCAGTGGCAGATTGATTTTTAGGAGGGGGTTGCCAGGTCCTTCTCCCAAGCCTACAGCTTCTGGTGTTCCCAGGCGGTCTCCCATTCAGGCCCGACCCTGCTTAGCTTCTGAGATCTGACGGGATCGGATGCCACAGGGCTACCGCTGCAGGCTTTAACATGTGATTATCAGTATAATATAACTTCTAAAAAATCAATGATATTTAGGTCATGGAACATGATAACTTCACCATTTTCCAATTGAAGCTGACCTCATCGGGGGATCTGCCTTGATTCTGGATAACTGTGGTAGTTAATGGTGATGTTGACCAAGTAGGGCATGGTCAAAAGGGGGTACCTGAGAGTAAACCATATCATAAGTGTGGTAGAGACACCATCCTATAGAATTGGAAATAAAGTCACTGTATGTTATTCTAGCAAGGAAAGAAGGTTGCAGGTTTCAGCTTTCTATAACAGCAAGCAGAATCTATGGGAAGTGCTCTGCATTATATACATGGAAGGCAAAACACAGGCTCTAGGGCCACTCTGCCAGTTCTTATCATGACTCTGCCACATATGGATTCTGTAACTTTGGGCAAGTTACCTAATCTCTCTATTTCCTCATCTGCATGATGAGAGTATTTTGAGCTCCTCACTTATAGAATTCTTATGAGGGATATGCAAGTCATGTAAGTGTTTAGAACTAGAATTTGTAAGCACTATTGAAGGTCTTTGCTACTAAGAGAAGGAGCCAGCCTTCTCATGAACAGCAATTCCCTGTGTATTGGGTTGTTAAGGCTGGTATAACAAAGTTTCACAGAGTGGCTTGAACAATAGAATGACAGTCTCATGGTTCTGAGATGAGGAGTCTAAAATATAGGTGTTGGCAAATTTGGTTCCTTCTGAGGGCTATGAGAGAGAAGCCTGCCCTGTGCCTCTCTCCAGTCTTCTGGAGGTTTGCTGGCCATCCTTGGTACCCTTTGTTTTACAGAAGCATCACTCTGATCTCTGTCTTCATATTTACATGGCCTTCTCCACATGTGAATGCCAGGCTCCACATTCCCTCCTTTGTAAAGAGGCCAGCCATATTGGATTCGTGTTCATCCGAATGACCTCCTTTAGCTTGATTATCTCTATAAAAGCCCTATCTCCAGATAAGGTCATATTCCAAGATACTGGGGATTAGGACTTCTGTATATAAATTTGGGGGGAACGCAATTTAAATCACAGCACCTTGTCACTGGGAATCTTTAAGAGGAGATCAGATGGCCTATCATCAAGAGATAATGGCTTTAGTCCTGCAGTGCAGCCAGTTGAGGACTTTCTAAAACTATTATTGGTCATAGTAGGACTCCAACATGCAATTTAGAATATAATAAAAAGCTTGATTTCTTACTTCAGGAGCTCAAAAATTAGTGCAGGAAAACAAAGGGCAGTATACTATTACCTCCTTGGTCCATCTTCCTGTCAAGACTGTGGGGGGGGGTATCTAGTTATGACCCCTTTGAGACTGAGCTTTGGATTGCCTGCATTCCTGCTTCAGTACTCTTCTTGCCTCCCCAAGTACCAACCACTCAACACAGCAGTGCTGGAGAGGGCATGACAATCCTCTCCCACTCCTGGATCATATTTTCTACCTGCATTCATCTTGGCCTCATACAATTAGGGAGGCTAGAGACATCAACTGGTTTCACACTCATTTCCACATGAGGAAACAGACAGAGTATATTTTTATTCTGGGGTCATGTCATTAATTAATGATACTCTTATGATTAGGCTTAAGTTTCCTGATAGTCTATCAGTTGCAAGTCAGTTTATTGAGCATCTCCTATTTGTGTAGTGCCATGATAAGTATTGAAGATTGGGACCTTGAATCCATCAAATCAAATCACTGAAACGTCCAGTGTTGATTTAGAAGACCTACCAAGCCAGGCAAAGTGGACTTTCTGCTCACTCCTAAGTCATGACCACACAAGTGCTCAGGGCTTTTTCTTTTTCTTTTTCTTTTTTCTTCTTTTTTCTTTTTCTTTTTTCTTTTTTTTTCTTGTTCTTGGCACAATTAGATGCAAATCACTCAAGGTCTCCACTTAAACCTCCCACTGGAAGGAACATTTTGACATGCTGCTCCCTAACTGCTCTGGAGCACCATCCCTCAGGTCTCCCTGCTCCACCACAGCAAGTGCTAGATACTGGCCCCACTCTCTTCACCAGATGCATACCTTAAAGAGGATGGTACTGTGCTTAGATTGGCCTTTTGTTTTGTTTTCTGTTTTATTGGGGTATAATTGACAAATATTGTGTAACTCAGCATATATAATGTGATGTTTTGATATATGTATACAAGGCTTCAAACCCAGGGGAGATTGGGTTCAGGTGTGGGTGCAGGTTCAGGATATTAAAATACAGATGATTTGGGTTCAGTTTGGGTTCATGTTTAAATTCTATGTATAAATACCAGGCCTGCAAACCAAACCTGAACCCTAACCCTGAACCACTTCTGGTTCAGCATTTAAAATAAATTTTCTGAATTGAAATTGAAAAATTGAATTTGGATTCAGCTTTTAATGTTTTGGGGTTTTATGGGGTTTTTACTGGTATCATTAGCTATTTAAAAATTGAAAAAAATTTTGAAAAATGTATTTGAGTATTTACACATAAGATTAAAATTTTAAACTCAATCTTGAATGAAACCCAAACCCTCTAAATTTTAATATATTGAGCCCATAGTCCAATTTGAACCCCATTTTTCATGAGTTTGAATCCCTGATGAACCCATTGTAAAATAATTACCACAATCAAGCTAATTAACCTATTCTTCACCTCATATAGTTACCTTTTTGTGTGGATATATGGTAGGAATACTTAAAGTTAGCCCTTTTAGCAAATGTCAAATAAAGGATACATTAGTATTAAGTACACAACAGATCTGTCCTAGAGGAAGTGCAACTGGAGTGCTGCTTAGAAGCAAGGATGACCAGACTGTGTCTGACCTATTTTGGACATCTTGTGAGGAAGGAGCAATCCCTGGAGAAGGATATTATATTAAGAAAAGTGGCAGGCCAACGAAAACAAGGGAGACCCTCAACTAGATGGATTGACACAGTTACTGCAACAATGGACTTAAACATAAACAATGATTGTGTGCCTGGCACAGAATCGTGGAGTGTTTCTTTCTGTTGTACATAGAATCATTATGAGTCGGCCCCAACTTGATGGCACCTAACAACAATAAACAATTATTAAGTATAGTCATCATGCTGTATATCAAGTCTTATTCATCTTTCAACTGTATACTTGTACCTTTTGCCAACATCTTCCCACAGAAGGCAATGGTTTAGATATTTCATGGGCCCTGACATCACATCCATTTCTTAAACTCAGGCATCAACCCAGAAAAGAGCAGCATATGCTTCCCCTCCTTATCCACCTTATTCCCCTCCTTACCCCCCATATCTGAGTTGAGAAGGATTTGGCTGCTATTATAGGCTGAGCCTGGCTGGGCACAGCTCTATCCTGATATTTAGTCTAGATCTCCCACCTTCCCTGGACAAGTACTTACTTGAGGTATATTTTTTTTTCCTATGACAAAAGGCAGATTCACAAGGGTGTGTTCCAAACTGTGTTCATGTCATAACCACTAACCTCCCATTGGTCAAAGCAAATCACTTGGCCAATCCTAAAGTCAAGAGGTAGGGGAGCATTCACCCACCAGGAGGTCATGGCAAGGGTGACAGGCATAGCACTGCTACAAAGGAAGGAAGAGTTGGGACCAACAATTTAGTCTACCCTGGTAGGGCAAGTTGCCTATGGATGGTTCATCTACCACGTACCCAGCCTTCTAGCAGCTGTGGCCCAGAGTTACAATTTTCACCATTGAACTCTCCAGCCTTTTCCTTTCCTCATCAAACAGAATGACACCATATTTTCAAAAGCAGCTCCTCCCTCCTCATGCTGTTTTATTAAAAGCTTTCTGCCAGGCTGAGAAGTTGAGGACTCCCACCTGCATCTAATATACAGTAATTTACTAATGTAACCCAGCACTGTTTGCTTTTTTCTCAGTCAGTTGCCTGCCTGTTGCATTGTTGTTGGCTGAGTTCCAAAAATCATAATAGGAAAGGGAAAAAAAGAAACTATTTAGAAGATGATTATCCAAATATCCAAGCCATTCTCCAGGTAATGACTCCATATTGAGTGCGACTAGCATTTGAAAAAATAACATAAGAGGAAAAGAAAAATGAAAAATTCCCATCAAAGTACGAGGTCCTTTCAAGCCTGTCTTTGCAGGTCCACATTATGAAGCCATTTAGACATTCACACCTCTCCCATCTTTTCAGAGCCATTAACCAGGGTGAACTTGTCAGGGTTTCAACAATGGAATTGTTTAGCTATAAATTTCTCTGCTGGCTGGGGCTTGAGGGTTCCAATAATCACAGGCAAAAGCAGAAGTCAGATTAGATGGTGCATGTAGGAAGGGGGAGAACCCCAGCTGGAGGATGATGGGCTGTGTGGGAAAGTTCAGGCGGTGGAGAGGGATGAAGGCACCAGGGACACAGGATCCTGAAGAGCAGTGAGGACTGTGATTGCCCTAGGTTAGGTTGCCAGTAAGGTTTCTGCTTCTGACAACAAGAAAACAGGATCAGGCTGCTGGCACCTTCCAACACAACCAACCTAGAAGAACCACAGATGTGGGAATGGAGACAGGATCTGGAAGAGTCACATAAAAACTGTGGGGAACCCCTTAGTAGACCCCATGTGGTGGGGGCACAGATGCAGTGATGGAGGACAGGCTAGGGAAGCTCTACAGTTCTGCTCCTGCCCATGTTCACTTCAGAGAATAACTGCCCACTTTCCTGTGGAAGGCGACACCAGCCAGATGGTAGACATGCAGTAGGTTAAACCATAGTAATGCCAACACCCCACAGGGCTAAGAGCTGATGAGAAAGATAGCCTGGCCAGCCTGCCTTTAGCGTCCACTGCTCCATCTCCTTCAGGCCTCCTCAACCACAGATCCTCCAGACCAGCGGGCCACAGTCAGAAGCTGTGTTCTCCACACTGGTTTGGACTTTTACTCACAATAAGGCATATATTTTACATGGTGGCTCTGTACAGCTACACCTATGTACAAATGAAAGAATATTTCATAAAACAATGTGCTTACTGGTGGGATATCCTTTATTCTTTTTGTTGTTGTTTGTTTGTTGTTTTGTTTGTTTTTTTGGTTTGTTTGGGGTTTTGTTTGTTTTTGCTGCTGGCTGACTCACTAAATTGGCTTCACGACACATTAATGGGTTTCTACTCAGAGTTTGAAAAACTGATCTACAGAGAACACTTCCTTTTCAAGTTGTTTTCTCAGAGTATTTAAAGGAGAATCCTAATTAACATTGTGGACTAATAGAGGAACAAAAAATTGGGATGGTAGGCTATGGTTCTGTAGGACCTGGAGTTCTATGTCTGGGAGCTCAGCTTGCCACTCTTAGAGAAGAGTTTGAGCCCCTCTGTTAATACAGATAACCTAGATAAACACAGTAGCTATCACTCCTGAAGGAACCAGAGTTCACAGGCTCAAAGACCTAGTCCCTAAATTGTTTAACCTCTACAAAGGAAAGATAATAGGCTGAACAACTTGTATCATATGAAGTAGATTTAGTATAATAGACAGATCAAGATTTTTTAATAGGCATAATAAATATCCTCAAAGAGGCAATGTTGGTAATATAAAGAAGAAACAGAAAACCAAAAGAAAGACAAGGGTAGAAATTTAATCATAAAAAATATAATAGTTTCTTTAAGGAACACCGTAGATGAAAAAACAATAGGAAAGATATAGCAAAAGAACAAAGTCTGATGTTGAAATATGAGGATCTCTCCCAGAAAGAAGTAGAAAGGGATAAAGAGAAAAAAATTAGAGAAAACCCAGGAGCTATGCCAATGTCCGGATGGCAACAGTCTTAGAAGAAGGGGAAATCATCATCATGGAGGGTAAATCTGAAGAAGAGATGATAGTCAATGTCTCATAATTAATGATTGAAGGAGCTAAGAAAGTTTCAAACAAGACAAATGAGAAAATTGGTATTTTGACACATTAAAATGAAATTTAAGAATATCAATAATGAAGAAAAATTCTAGATGCTTCCAGAGGGAAAGAGTAGGTAACCTCACTGACTTTATATTTATTGGCAACATCTGTAAGTGAAAATGGGCACGTTGTTGTTGTTGTTGTTGTTGTTGTGCACCGTCGAGTCGGTATCCAACTCATAGCGACCCTCATAGGGTTTTCAATGGCTGACTGTTTCGGGATTGCCTTGGGAGTGGATTGCCAGGTCCTTCTCCCATTTTTGCAGTGCTGGGAATTGAACTCAGGGCCTCAGAGACTGCAGTGCAGCGCTCTACCAACTAAGCTAAATCCCAGCCCCCAAAATGGGCATACATAACCCAAAAGAAAAGATGGAAGGAAGGAAGGAAGGAAGGAAGGAAGGAAGGAAAGAAGGAAGGAAGGGGAAGGGGAGGGGGAAGGGAAGGGAAGGGAAGGGAAGGGAAGGAAAGGGAAAGGAAAGACAAAATGATAATAGCACAAAAGCAATGAGGAAAACAACCTTAATGTAGAATACTGTGTTTGGCCAAATGATTATTTAAATACAAGAGCTCAATGGAAGTATCCTCAAACATGCAAGACTTTAGCAGGTTTGCCATACAAAGAACAATTTAGAAAACCCAA